>CAUJNA010002405.1:0-34929 GCA_963377175.1 Effrenium voratum | reverse complement strand
GGACTAGGACCAAACTAGGACTAGCTAGTTCTGAAAGTGATTGAATTTCAATGTACAATGGTCTATTGGACAGAAAATAGTTTGTACCATTTAATTTGACATAAACAGTCAATATTTAAGTTCGAATCTAAATCGCAATTTTGGCTGGAGTATGTCCTTCTTAAGCTGCATTGAATTTCAATCAGAAATAAGGTTGAATTTGATAAAACATACTAAGTGGAATGCATAAGGAACGAATCCAAAGGTCCCAAACTTGTGTCTTTCACTAGTCCTAACACTACCTTGGTCAGAAAACACCGTAAAACACAGTGTTGTGTAGCGTTTTTCATACTCAATTCACATCTCCACCAACGAACGCTCTCTAAATGCTCATTTGAACTTGAACAGGATTTAATTGGGACTCAATACGGAAATATTTGGTCAGAATCCTAATAGTAATCAAATTTGAGATTGCGAGTTTAAATAGAGTTCCTTTTCCAATATATACTTGCAATTCAATATGAGCTTTAACAGGATTTGATAAGGAAAGAACCCATATTCTCCAGACAAGTCTTCTTTGCAAACGCGAGTCCAGGCCCGAGTGAAACCCATTGAGACCGACTGAAATTTCAGTTGAGCCTGGGTTCAAGATTCCCTAGAAAACTTTGACCTGCAATCTTGAATGCGGGCCTAGATTGAAACAGATTGAATGAATAATCAGAACTCGGATGCTTGCACAACACTGTGCCAAAGTACAGCCGCGCAAAGTGCAATGTTGAATTTGGGTCTCGATTTAAGCCGATTTAAATCGATTTAAGTTTAAATCGGGCATGGATTCAAGATTCAAGATTCAAGAATCCAGGCCAAACTTTTCCAGGGATTCTTGAACCCAGGCGTCGATTTAAACCGATTTAAACCGATTTAACTTAAATCGGGCATGGATTCAATATTCAAGACTCCCTGGAAAAGTTTGGCCTGGATTCTTGAATCTTGAATCTTGAATCCATGCCCGATTTAAGTTAAATCGGTTTAAATCGGTTTAAATCGACGCTTGGATTCAAGAATCCCTGGAAAAGTTTGGCCTGGATTCTTGAATCTTGAATCTTGAATCCATGCCCGATTTAAACTTAAATCGATTTAAATCGGTTTAAATCGGTTTCAATCAAGCCTGAAGCTTCCAGAACGTCCTTGGAAATGCTTCTTTTTCATTGCTCTCCCCAAAGCCCAAAAAAGGGTAGAAAACACTGCAAATACCAGTGAATTCATCAAAAAGGTAGGTCCCTGGGGGGGGGGGTACAAAAAAGGTAGAAAACACTGCAAATACCAGTGAATTCATCAAAAAGGTAGGTCCCTGGGGGGGGGGTACCATATATATATATATACACATATTACATGGTACCCCGCTAGGGCTCTCACGTTTATGCCTCAGTCCCTGCATCTTGAGTTCCACTTGGGTCAGCATCAGCGATACATATGATTTGTTCGATATGCTAAAAGCAGGAAAGATGGCCTCACGGAAATCCAGGATCTGCAGAAACGGCATGTGCATCCGTAAAGTTTGTTTGCGTCCGCGAGGCCTGGGCCTAGGCGCCTCCAACCTGGCGGGGCTCGTAGCGCTGAACGCATCTGTGGGCCCAAGCCGGCGCGCCACCATGGTGGGCCTGGCCACCTGCGGCCTGGCGAGGATTTCCTTGTGCATTGCGCCCGACACGTTGCAAGGGAACAAGGAAAGCCTTGTGCTTTCCATACTTTTGTGATGGGCGCAAGTTTGATGCAGCCCTGACTTGAGGCATGTGCGTCACGCGTTATGAGTTTGGCTCCAAGCTGTCGACAGGGATCAGTTGAGAAGGGGGGCCAAACAAAGGTGAGAAGAACATGTGTTTGGAAGTTGGCGAAGCAAGTGCTCGCTTGATTTTTTTGGGAGTGCAGCTCGTCCCCGTTTTGCATGGTTTGCAAGTGCTGCAGATTGCCATTGTTTGAAGCCATCGCTCAACAAAGTAGCCAGGAATCCTGACCATGTTAGCTTGTTGCCACGCTTTTGTAGGTGCTGACGTTGGGCAGCAAAAGAAGGCAACCTTCAAGTGCTTGCAGCAAAGGCGGCACTAGTGTCGGCACGATCCTGCTGCCGCAGTTCTACAACCTGCTTGCAGGCAAGGGCCTTCCTTTCACACCCACCCAAATGCTTTGCAAGGTCAATCTGATTGCCTGCTAGCTTCAAATGGAGGGGATGCGATTGGCAACCTCCTGGCCATTTAGATTGGCAGATGAGACGCCATCATTTCTTTGGAGAAGCCTCGACCCATGTGCAATCTGCAGTACAGGTTGCCCGAAGTGGCCTTCAATCAACCCTAATTTCGAGAGCACCTCCCCTGTGAGAGTCCCATCAACAAATTGACTCACCACGCCATGAGCGCGCCCACGTTGCTTCGCCCACAATTACACAAGACACTGTGTCTCTCTTTTTTTGTGCTTATCATGGCCAGGCGATCTTGAGGTGGCAAATTATTGGAATTCTTAATGTTCCATTTTCCTTAGACACATTTCCCATTGCGCACAATTTCCCATTTGCTTTACGCACGCCAAGCCGGGGGAAAACACTTCCGCGAGGCTCCCTGGGCTGGCGCTGGGCCATGCGCATCAACGCCGCAGCCTCCTGTGGTTTTCTCCTGGCCGCGGCGCCTTTCTTCTGGGTGGCGCCTGCAAAGGCGCGAACATGTCCGCTGAAAGCAACCGCAGATGTTGTGTTTATTTTGTTTTTCTTCAGGAGGCTTGGGACCTGGAGCAATTAGTTCCGAAAGTTAGGCACCACTTGAAAAGACACTTGTTTTGTTAGGACTGTTAGGTTGTCCTTTTGGCACCAACCAAACGGGTTCCAGGTTTCTCAATGAATGAACCTCATTTGATGGGCAGTCTGAGTTTGAGGATGGTAAACACCAGCCATCAGCAGCCCTGTGTCTGTGAGCAGTTTGCGCCCGATACAATCTGAAGCTTGCACTACATTGTCGCTCAGACCTGCAGGGGTGTCCTTTTGTCCCTTTTTTTGTCTTTTTCTTTTTTTCTCGGGGGGGGGGCTTCGCAGGAAAGGGACAGCTCTGTTGCACATGGGCACGAGTCCAGAGCTCAGGGCTTATTGCTTGCGTCTTTTTGTTGATAAGTCACTCGCTGATCTTTTCCGCTTGGATGCCAAGCAGAAGCACCACGGATGTCGGTGCAGTAAACGGCCATGTGGGCGGACCTGCCATTGTATTAGTTTCCAAATCTGTGAAAGTCGCCTGGTTAGACCATTGCGATCTGCGCCTTTCTAGATGCGAAAACAAACTTATGGTGTCGTTTGTGGCCGAATCAGACCATGACAGTTGCAAGAATGATATCTTAATCTTTTGGTTGTCAAATCCGACCATTGTCGAATGCGACTGTTTCCGGATATTCCGGATAAAGCCAGGCCGGGTATGCATTAGCACCCGTACCGCAGGCCAGCACCGAGTCAAAGAACTCACTTCCAGCGATCGCCTCAGACTCGCATCAGCCACACCTGCATTGACAAGTGTGTATAAATGTTGATGCACCGACAGCTAAGTTGTGCAGCTGACTAGTTTCAGTGATGCGATTTTGTGTGGTCCTGACAACATCAATGCCATGTGGCAAGGCTTCCACAGGATCCCCACCTTACCCAATTGACAAACCCCTTGTCAGGGGTTCCATGAAGCCAAAGCCTCAATATGATGGCAAAAGCGCCAAGTCCACGCTGAGGGCATGACCACGGGGAACCCTGATGATTCTAGCTGTTGACCTGTTTGTGGAGAGAAAGAAGGTCGCCCAGCTAGCTGTCCCAGCAAGGAATGGATTGCAAAGGGGAACCATCGATGACGTTTGCAATGAATGGATGACTTGCACTGTAGTCTTGTACAGGGGTGAGTCAAAAACTGAATGCTCATTGTCTTCTTGATGAACGCAGCTGGCCCCGTGGCAAGTCCCTGATTCGCCAAGAGCACCACTGTTTGGGTACGGCTGAAAACGCTCCCGCCAACAGGAAAACCACCAGCCACAAAGGTATGGTTTGTCGATGTTTGATCAAACGGGGACAATGTTGATCAGCCTTGTGGACTCCAGTATATCAAACAGCAAGCTCCCAATGTAGAAACTTAAAGATGGTGGCTCCTAAAAGACGTCTCCCTTTATCTACCAGCGTCACTGGTCAACTTGGATTGACTGCGGGTTCCGCTGAGGCTGCAGCTGCCCAGGCGGTTCCGGTTGCCCAAACGCGGGCCAGGCGCTGCCAGCCTCTCAGGGACCCACGCTTTCTTTGCTGGTGGCTGGACATGGCAGTTTGCCACCAGGACGCAGACAGTCGATGTCCATAGCTTTGAAGCTCGAGTCATGGGTCATTGCTGTGGTATGTTTGCACGACTCCCTATTTGAATCTCGAGTCATGGGTCATTGCTGTGGTATGTTTGCACGACTCCCTATTTTCATGGGATTGCACAGACGATCTAGGGCAGTTGATGAGAACCTCCTGCCGGCATGCGCCCACACAGCCATGTTGTTTACTCTTCCAAACCAGTAATCATAGTTTTTTTTTTTTTTTTTCCGATTCCAACTGGTGGACCTTTTGGCTCCTTGGCTGCCTAGTTGATTCTGTCACACAGCTTTAGAAGCCCGGCTTGCCCTCCACTTGCACTTGGGCACTGAAGTGCTTACAACCACAGCACCATTGTGTCGTGCCATATAATTCAAACCACCAGAAATAGCGCAGAGTCAGAGGGCTTTGTGCTATTTATCAAGTGGTGCTGCGTTGTTGTTGATGATGACGGTGATGATGGATGCTATTCCAAATTTCCAATGTTCCCGCATCCCTTGAAGGGTACCTACCAAACACGAGGTAAGTGTAGAACCCTTGGGACCAGCTGGTAAAGGAGTTTGCTTAATTTAGCCAACATGTATCCTCTAAGGAACCCTGCTTTCCAAGGCCTTCGAAGCTCGGGAAGCGTTTGTCTTAACATGGGAGAATCCCCGAAACAGTGGTTTCCCTTTCCCCCTCTGCAAGCAACCCCGAAAAAGGGTACTCAAAAGACTCACCCGGAAGCCCGCAAGTCCGAGGCTTCTTCGGGTACTTTGGGCCCTCAGTGCTGCTGGCGGAGTTCGCGCGCACGGAGCTGCAGTTGGCGCCGGAGGATGCGGCCAACTGCTACACGTTGCTCGGCGCCTCGGTGCGATCCAAGACCAAGCCAGCGTTGATGAAAGTAAACTAGACCACGGTTGGCCCGAAAGCAGAACATCGCAAGCGAGGTCGGCCCAACGCTGCAGGATGCGTTCTTTTTCCCTACAGGAAGCATTTGTGAAGCAAGCGCGAGACAGCACCAGGCAAGGTGCTCTGCGCAAACTGGTCGGTGCAAGTTGGTCTGCGCAAGTTGCTCTACGCAAGTTGCACTGTGCAAGTTGCTCTGCGCAAGTTGCTCCGCGCAAGTTGCTCCGGCAAGTTGGTCCCTGCAAGTGGCTCCCTGCAAGTTGCTCTGTGCAAATTGCGCTCCCTGCAAGTTGCTCTGTGCAAGCTGCTCTGTGCAAGTTGCTCTGTGCAAGTTGCTCTGCGTAAGTTGCTCTGCGCAAGTTGCTCTAGGCAAGGCGCTCTGCGCAAACTGGTCGGTGCAAGTTGGTCTGCGCAAGTTGCTCTGTGCAACTTGCTCTTGCGCAAGTTGCTCTGCGCAAGTTGCTTTTAAAATGCAAGTTGCATCTTGCGACGCCCGCCCGCGGACCAGGGAGGAATCGAACCCGCGACCCGCCGGTTCCGGGAGCAGGCGCGCGAACCACGAGACAACTCCCGAGGACCAGTCTTCGAAACAACAAAAGTCGCACAAAAAAAAAACCATGGGTTTTTGCACCTCGACCACTCCGATCCCCGCAGAGGGTCGCGCGGAGAAGGTTAGAAATCGCAAAAAACCATGGGTTTTTGCACCTCGACCACGCCGATCCCCGCAGAGGGTCGCGCGAGCAGCGCAGAAATCGCAAAAAAAACCATGGGTTTTTGCACCTCGACCACGCCGATCCCCGCAGAGGGTCGCGCGAGCAGGTTAGAAATCGCAAAAAACCATGGGTTTTTGCACCTCGACCACGCCGATCCCCGCAGAGGGTCGCGCGAGACCTTTAGAAATCGCAAAAAACCATGGGTTTTTGCACCTCGACCACGCCGATCCCCGCAGAGGGTCGCGCGAGCAGCGCAGAAATCGCAAAAAAAGTTTTTGCACCTCGACCACGCCGATCCCCGCAGAGGGTTGCGCGAGCAGGGCGAAATCGCAAAAAACCTTTTTGCACCTCGACCACGCCGATCCCCGCAGAGGGTCGATTTTCGTGTAGTGTCGTCGGCACTACCCCGCCGCCCTAAGAAGAGATTTTAACTCCTCGCAAGTCAATTGCACTTGACTCCTTGCACTTGCAACTTGCACTTGACTCCTTGCTTGTTTCAAGGAGTCATTGCAAGGAGTCATTGCAAGGAGTCATTGCAAAGAGTCATTGCAAGGAGTCATGGCAAGAATTCATTGCAAGCAGTCATTGCAAGGAGTCATTGCAAGGAGTCATTGCAAGGAGTCATTGCAAGGAGTCATTGCAAGGAGTCATGAGAGCCATTGCAAGTTGCAAGGAGCCAAGTGCATGGAGTCAAGTGCAAGTCGCAAGTGCACGGAGTTAAGTGCAAGTTGCAAGTGCAAGGGGCCAAGTGCAAGGAGCCAAGTGCAAGGAGCCAAGTGCATGGAGTCAAGTGCAAGTTGCAAGTGTGCAAGTGCAAGGCAAGTGCAAGTCAAGTGCAATGTGCAAGGAGTCAAGTGCAAGTTGCAATGACTCCTTGCAATGACTCCTTGCATGACTCCTTGCAATGACTCCTTGCAATGACTCCTTGCATGACTCCTGCCATGACTCCTTGCAATGACTCCTTGCAATGACTCCTTGCAATGACTCCTTGCAATGACTCCTTGCAATGACTCCTTGCAATGACTCCTTGCAATGACTCCTTGCAATGACTCCTTGCAATGACTCCTTGCAATGACTCCTTGCAATGACTCCTTGCAATGACTCCTTGCAATGACTCCTTGCAATGACTTTCATGATGATGATTCCTTGCAATGACACCTTGTAATGACTCTCATGAGAACAACTCAAGTGAACCCAGCGGACGAACCCTTCGCCATGCTTTCGGGAAAAACACAAGACTGCGCAGCTTTGGAGCCGACCTGGCCACACAGCTGCTCCACGACAGCGGCAGCTAGGTCTGCCTTGGTCACTTTGCCGCCTGCGACCCGTTGGCGCACATCCAGCTGTCGAGCGAGCGCGCAAAGTTGGGGTTGGGCTTTGGCCGCCACCTCTTGCTGGAGCCACGCCTTGCCCTTCTCCGCCAAACCAGCGCGAAGCGTGGCCACGACAAGCTCTGCCTCATCCTGCCATGTCCATGAGATGAGGCAACCGTCCGTAAGAAGCACGACATGGTGCCATCTGGTGCTTACATCTCGGCCATCCGCAAAACATCATCAAAAACAAAAGCGTCAAACACCGACTACGACCAGGTCGAGACACCGGCGTTGGCGAAGCCGCAGAACTGCTTGGCTCCTGGCAGCAATCAGCACAGCAAAGCAAACACCAGCAAAACTCTTCGATCCTGGCCTGTGGGCACAGCTTCTCCACGACAGCGGCAGCTAGGTCTGCCTGGGTCACGCTGCTGCCTGCGACACATCGGCGCACATCCAGCCGTCGGGCGAGTGCGCGAAGTTGGGGTTGGGCTTTGGCCGCCACCTCTTGCTGGAGCCACGCCTTCTGCACTTCTCCGACAAACCAGCACGAAGCGTGGCCACGACAAGCTCTACCTCATCCTGCCATGTCCAATGAGATGAGGCAACCGTCCGTAAGAAACACGACATGGTGCCATCTGGTGCTTACATTTCGGCCATCCGCAAAACATCATCAAAAACAATAGCGTCAAACACCGACTACGACCAGGTCGAGACACCGGCGTCGGCGAAGCCGCAGAACTGCTTGGCTCCTGGCAACAATCAGCACAGCAAAACAAACACCAGCAAAACTCTCCAGATTTCGACCCTGGCCTGTGGGCACAGCTTCTCCACGACAGCGGCAGCTAGGTCTGCCTTGGTCACGTTGCTGCCTGCGACCCGTTGGCGCACATCCAGCCGTCGGGCGAGCGCGCGAAGTTGAAGTTGGGCTTTGGCCGCCACCTCTTGCTGGAGCCACGCCTTGCCCTTCTCCGCCAAACCAGCACGAAGCGTGGCCACGACAAGCTCTGCCTCATCCTGCCATGTCCATGAGATGAGGCAACCGTCCGTAAGAAACACGACATGGTGCCATCTGGTGCTTACATTTCGGCCATCCGCAAAACATCATCAAAAACAATAGCGTCAAACACCGACTACGACCAAGTCGAGACACCGGCGTCGGCGAAGCCGCAGAACTGCTTGGCTCCTGGCAACAATCAGCACAGCAAAACAAACACCAGCAAAACTCTCCAGATTTCGATCCTGGCCTGTGGGCACAGCTTCTCCACGACAGCGGCAGCTAGGTCTGCCTTGGTCACGTTGCTGCCTGCGACCCATTGGCGCACATCCAGCTGTCGGGCGAGTGCGCGAAGTTGGGGTTGGGCTTTGGCCGCCACCTCTTGCTGGAGCCACGCCTTGCCCTTCTCCGACAAACCAGCACGAAGCGTGGCCACGACAAGCTCTGCCTCATCCTGCCATGTCCATGAGATGAGGCAACCGTCCGTAAGAAACACGACATGGTGCCATCTGGTGCTTACATCTCGGCCATCCGCAAAACAACATCAAAAACAATAGCGTCAAACACCGACTACGACCAAGTCGAGACACCGGCGTCGGCGAAGCCGCAGAACTGCTCGGCTCCTGGCAACAATCAGCACAGCAAAACAAACACCAGCAAAACTCTCCAGATTTCGATCCTGGCCTGTGGGCACAGCTTCTCCACGACAGCGGCAGCTAGGTCTGCCTTGGTCACGTTGCTGCCTGCGACCCATTGGCGCACATCCAGCTGTCGGGCGAGTGCGCGAAGTTGGGGTTGGGCTTTGGCCGCCACCTCTTGCTGCAGCCACGCTTTGCCATGCTGGGCCGCACCAGCCTGAAGCCTAGCTACTTCGAGCTCCATGACTTCTGTTTGAGCCAAATCTCGATGATCATCCGCAAGATGCCACATAACAACCAGCCGTGTGCGCCATGCCCGTAAATAAGCCGTGTGCGCCATGCTCCCCGCAACTTCTTTCATGATGAGAACTCCTTGCGTCAAACTCCTACAGGGTGAGTGGCCTGAAAGCATAACTCCCCACGATGTGCGGCAAACTTGTTTAACCCCGGCCTGGCACATGCGCAAGTTGCTCTGCGCAAGTTGCTTTGCGCAAGTTGCTCTGTGCGAGTTGCAGTGTGTGCAAGTTGGCGCGAGACAGCACCAGGCAAGGTGCTCTGCGCAAACTGGTCGGTGCAAGTTGGTCTGCGCAAGTTGCTCTACGCAAGTTGCACTGTGCAAGTTGCTCTGCGCAAGTTGCTCCGCGCAAGTTGCTCCGGCAAGTTGGTCCCTGCAAGTGGCTCCCTGCAAGTTGCTCTGTGCAAATTGCGCTCCCTGCAAGTTGCTCTGTGCAAGCTGCTCTGTGCAAGTTGCTCTGTGCAAGTTGCTCTGCGTAAGTTGCTCTGCGCAAGTTGCTCTAGGCAAGGCGCTCTGCGCAAACTGGTCGGTGCAAGTTGGTCTGCGCAAGTTGCTCTGTGCAACTTGCTCTGCGCAAGTTGCTCTGCGCAAGTTGCTGTAAAATGCAAGTTGCATCTTGCGACGCCCGCCCGCGGACCAGGGAGGAATCGAACCCGCGACCCGCCGGTTCCGGGAGCAGGCGCGCGAACCACGAGACAACTCCCGAGGACCAGTTCGAACAACAAAAGTCGCAAAAAACCTCGAGTTTTTGCACCTCGACCACGCCGATCCCCGCAGAGGGTCGCGCGAGCAGGTTAGAAATCGCAAAAAACCATGGGTTTTTGCACCTCGACCACGCCGATCCCCGCAGAGGGTCGCGCGAGCACCGCAGAAATCGCAAAAAACCATGGGTTTTTGCACCTCGACCACGCCGATCCCCGCAGAGGGTCGCGCGAGCAGGTTAGAAATCGCAAAAAACCATGGGTTTTTGCACCTCGACCACGCCGATCCCCGCAGAGGGTCGCGCGAGCACCGCAGAAATCGCAAAAAACCATGGGTTTTTGCACCTCGACCACGCCGATCCCCGCAGAGGGTCGCGCGAGCAGCGCAGAAATCGCAAAAAACCATGGGTTTTTGCACCTCGACCACGCCGATCCCCGCAGAGGGTCGCGCGGGAACTTTAGAAATCGCAAAAAACCATGGGTTTTTGCACCTCGACCACGCCGATCCCCGCAGAGGGTCGATTTTCGTGTAGTGTCGTCGGCACTACCCCGCCGCCCTAAGAAGAGATTTTAACTCCTCGCAAGTCAATTGCACTTGACTCCTTGCACTTGCAACTTGCACTTGACTCCACACTTGCAACTTGCACTGACTCCTTGCACTTGCAACTTGCACTTTGCACTTCCTTGCACTTGCAACTTGCACTTGACTTGCACTTGCACTGACTCCATGCGCATGCTCCTTGCAATGCAATGACTCTTGCAATGACTCCTTGCAATGACTCCTTGCAATGACTCCTTGCAATGACTCCTTGCAATGACTCCTTGCAATGACTCCTTGCAATGACTCCTTGCAATGACTCCTTGCAATGACTCCTTGCAATGACTCCTTGCAATGACTCCTTGCAATGACTCCTTGCAATGACTCCTTGCAATGACTCCTTGCAATGACTCCTTGCAATGACTCCTTGCAATGACTCCTTGCAATGACTCCTTGCAATGACTCCTTGCAATGACTCCTTGCAATGACTCCTTGCAATGACTCCTTGCAATGACTCCTTGCAATGACTCCTTGCAATGACTCCTTGCAATGACTCCTTGCAATGACTCCTTGCAATGACTCCTTGCATTGACTTTCATGATGATGATTCCTTGCAATGACACCTTGTAATGACTCTCATGAGAACAACTCAAGTGAACCCAGCGGAAGAACCCTTCGCCATGCTTTCGGGAAAAATGGGCCCGGCGGCCCATTATTTTGGAATCATGTTGCAGACTCGTTTATTGGTGACAAATCGTGAATCGATGACATTTACACCTCATGCAGACAACACACCCAATGAAATGCCCGGTTTAGACCAGCATTTGCGGTCCCGGGCATGTGGCACACATGACCCACCATGTTCTCAGGACCAAAGAGGCAAGTTAGTGGTACTGTGTCTTGTGTCTTGAACACCTGGCAATAGTCTTTGCGAACAACCCAAGCCTTCCACATAGCGGCTCATTCATCAACAAAGCCAATCAAATCCTAGTTGAGCAGGAATCGCCTGTTCAAGGACGCACCACAACGACTCTGTTGTATTGGGGGCATACTTCGTCCTCTGCCGAAGAATGTTGAAACTGCCAGAACCCGGATGGGAGTGCACAAGCACGAACGGACGGGGGTGGCGCTGTGTGCCCCCAAAAAGGTGGGGTGGGAACACAAGGAACAACAGAATTCCCAACAACGAATTTATCTGGGTTGCAATCTCTTTTGCCGGGGAGAGGGGTGCGTTGGAGGGGTCATTGTATGTGCTGAAATGCGGACTGAATGTGAGTAGCCCCACGGGTGCTTGCCCTGGACCTTGTCTGCCCTGGGCCTCAAAATTACAGCTTGAACTGGTTGGGAGCTGGCTTCAAGTGCAGCTGTTAAGTTGTTGCAGCTAAGTCCCTGAAGGTGGCAAGGGTTTTCAGATTTCCTTTAAGCGACCATTTAGCTCGGTAATTTCTTTAATACTAAAATGAAGCCCAGTTGGAGCTGCATCCGCAGGGGTCTCCGCGCTCCTTACCCGGCTGTGCCTGGGGTTCATCACCCACGCCTGTGGAGGTCCCAGCAGCCTGGCAGACGTATGGATAATCTCAAAATGGACCTCCGGTCGGCATTTAAGGGGAAAAGGACGCCAACCATAGGGCGCACACGTTTTGAGAGATCTCCAGTAGCAATTTATTGTATATGCGGCGCGCTGCCTGCCTCGGCCAGTCCCAAAAGAAGCGCAAGAGCAATGCGGACTTGAGCAAGTGACCGGGGCTGGGCTGAGCGGTCTGGTCGGCTGCAGGGGGAAGTGATTGCCAGCAACTTGAACTCGAGCGGCAGGGGCTGGCCAACAAGGTGGCTGGAATGAGCTGGGCTGGGCATGGCAGGCTCAGGAGCTATAGGGGGCTGGGCTGGCCTTTGTCGCGGGGCTGGGGACTGGCGCTGCAAGCAGGCTCGAGCTGGGGCTGGAAGCTGGGGGCAGGCCGGCTTGGGGCTGAGGGCGGCAGAGCTGACTTGGAAGCCCAAATTAGAAGCACATTTTCGGCCCCCGCGAGTTTGATTTGGGGACGAAACTGATGGACCTATCAACGTCAGAACTCGGAAGGGGGAAGTTGCTTGGGTCTGGTCACCTGTTCTGCTTGGCTTCGGATTGTATTGCAGCTCTGACCCGCAATGTGGCAAAGCACGCTATGTGCGTGAAGGAGATACTGCATAGTAGGCTTACGGCTTACATGTCTCACACATGCAGCTGACGCGTACAATGTGCGACGTACG
Organism: Effrenium voratum; assembly: GCA_963377175.1. NCBI lineage: Eukaryota > Dinophyceae > Suessiales > Symbiodiniaceae > Effrenium > Effrenium voratum. The sequence continues at coordinate 22,266 of CAUJNA010002405.1, read as the reverse complement.
CCCGTGCACATTGCTTTTGGGACTTTCGGCCAGAAGACTTTTCCGGCAGGCCGCCGCGACAAAACAGACCTCAGGACGCGTCCATTTTGCCTCGCAAATCCTGGCGGGGGCCATGACCTGCTTAATGCCATTCTGCTGGCACCTTGGCAACCTTTGGCCGTGCTGTTCCCCAAAGGGAGACCCCTGTGCAATTCTAACAGTTTCTGAAGGTCCCCTTCTGAAACAGTAGGGTTTGTTTTTGAACAATTGATAGTTGATCAATGTCCCACCTGGCTGATGACAAGCGGTGCATCTGGAGAAATTAAGGGGCTTGAGAGGGGTGACGTCCCGTTTGGCCGCGCTACACCAGATGTTCATTGAACCCAGCATTGGGTTGCAGTTTGCTTGGTTACTGGTTTGGTGCTACGTGGTTGCGTCTTGAAGTCATGGTTTGGTATTGGCGAACCCTTCGCCGGAAAGAGTTGTCGTAGGTAGCTACTTGTGAGTCAACTCTGCGATGTTGTCCAGAATTGGAACATGCAAGCCGGAACGTTTGCTGGTTTGTAGATGAATCGCAGGTATGCAAACGCTTAAGGCAAAGATACTGAGCCCGAAAGCTGGGTGTTGCATTTTCGTTGTCCACCGCTCGCCAACCAGGGGTGCACATTTGTTGAACCCAATTGCAAAAATAGCGCAACGCTAACGTATTGTCCAGCCAAATAGACCCATCCTAGAAAACTCTGACCAACTCCACAAATCAATGGCAGGATGGTGGCAGACTTGCGTTCAACCTATGTTTCACTGCTCTAGTCCCACTTGCTGCAAGACCACGTTTGGGCTGGTTTACTGAAGGGTGTTGCTGCTGCGTTGACAGCAGGTGAATTGCGTTTTGCTTGTTCAGCGCAAGAAGCTTTGCGTAGACAGGCTCTAGAGACTCTAGATTGATTTTCCGTGCAAAGCTTGATTAGTTTGGAACATGCTACACAAACTCCGCCCGGCCTATGCACGAGCCGGAAGGCCGATTCCCTGACTTTAACATGTCATCTATGGTGTCCATGTTCGATTTGCAAATAAGCTCCTGGGCCTGAAATGTCCAGGAACTTTGAATCGCTGCTCGTTTGGAGCGTGCTTTACGGCCACTTGGCGGATTCAAAGGGGCATTTATGCACAAGGCTCACTTGGCATAGCTTGATAACAGGCGCCAGCACAACAGATTGTGATGATGATTTGCGTATCAGGCTGCTGGATTTGGGCTCCATTCATGATCCATGTTTTCTTGCAGCACATGTTTGGCCTAGTGGCAGTTGCTGGGGTGGAGTGTCTCACTCGCTGAGTTTCAGAACTTTATGGTTCTTGGCAAGACCATTTTAGCGATCTAAAATCTTCAGACTTTGTTTGGCCAGTCCACTCAGAAAGAAAAAAGGTGTGGATCATGCTGGCAGTCATCCCGCCCAGGTTTCAGCATTGGCCCCGTGATCGCCCTGATCAGCGTGGTGCTGAGTGAGTTGTTCGGTACTCAGGCATCCGCGCTCCCGAAAAGGATATACCCCGTTGATCAGTGGCACCAGTTGTCCCTTTGATCGTCAAGTTCGCCAAGTGCTGTCTCTGGAGATTCCTCCAGGACAGTGTAGCGCAAGGGGAAGTTTGGACCACTTCCTGGTGCAAAGCAATCTCACGTTGGTGTGCCTTGTGCGTGAAGTGCTTGCAACGTGTCATCTCAGGAAGCAATTTCTATGTCAAGCATGGGTATCATGTTTGAATGGGGACCCTTTGGTGGACATCGTTTACGTGGGGATTTATGTCCACCTGCTCATTTGTAAGAGCATACACATGGACAAGATAGCCTGAGCATGCAAAGGGTGTCTTCTTTGCGCTTGCTGAGATGTCCGCTGCCACACCTTCAGAGTTCTTCTGCATGCGACATGCGTTTGATCACAATCAGCAGGCTGAAGATTGCAAGTGATATTCGTTGGCTTCAAAATGAGGCTCGCATCCGTTTGCTCGACCACAAGACGGGCTCATCATGTGGGACACGCCCATTTGGGGAATCTGCAACAGTGACAGTGACACATCAAGCAACTGAAAAAATGGCATTAAAAAATTATATAATCAGAAAGCAGCACTTGACATGACAGAGTGCAGCGAGCTGCTCAAAGAATGAATCTGGTTGTTTAAGGCAATTTCATATAATACTTCCACAACGGCTGTTTGTTGCCGTGAACAAGACTGGGCTGGAACCTCGAGGCTAGGTGGGATTGGTGACTCGATGCTCGGATTGCAGGCGTTGGCCCTGTACCACGGCATCTCGCGCGTCGGTGTGGGCACTGGCAACATGCTGGGGGTGCCTGTGATAGGCGGGTGAAGCGGCCTGTTCCGGGAAGGTCTCAGGCTAGCGTCTAGAGGTGTGTGTGTGTGTGTGTGTGTGTGCGTGTACTTCAACCGAAGTCCCCCGCCAAAAGACCCACTTACTCCGTTTTGGGGGCGGTCCAAATTTGCTTTGGAAACCAATGTGGCAGGTTCATTTGAGCTAAACTCTTGAATCAAGTGGAGATTGCAAGCCCCAACTCTTTGAAGTCAACAGAATTACCGCCGGGTCACCTCCAAACCACAACTTAGGGCTCACCTGATTGAACACGTATTACCGGGGTTCAATTTGTATGGCTGTTGGCCAGAGCATTTTAGCGCCTATGGTATGCCGCATACACACACACAGACACACAGACACACAGACACACAGACACACAGACACACAGACACACAGACACACAGACACACAGACACACAGACACACACACACAACACACACACACACACCAATGCGAGTGCTCTTTGAACGCATATTGGGAGGTAAGAAGGCAAACGTGTCATGTGCAGTTCCCCGGTTTGTACGTCAGTACCCGTTTGTCATTGCCGTTTGTTTGGGGACCATGGTCAAATCTTAAAAAGGATGTGCCTGACTCAGCAACTTTGACCACAGAGCAGGCCAGACGCATGTCTCTGGCCGCCCAAAGCCTCTGAACGTTTGAAACAGATTATTTCAACACGGCTTGCTGTATCCTTCTGCCTGCGAATGTGCCTTGGCCATTGTCAAGTTAGTCTCCGCATGTTGCTGTCAGATATGCAATGCTTCGGTTTGCTACAGGTTGTACGTTAGGGACGCAAATGTTCCCAGACAAGGTCATGCTACTTTGAGTCTAAGCAGACTTAGATTTCCCAGACTAAATGGGCCGACAGTAATGTGGACACTCTTTTCAAAGGGTGCTTTTATTAGCGTCCAATTCAGGTGGAAAAGACGGCAAGGCCAGCCTCGCTCGCCAATTGATGGTGCAAAGGCTTTAAGACATGAGCGACAGTCCGTTGTCGACAAGGCAGGCTTCCTCATATCAATCATTCCAGGGCCAAGTTGAGCAGTACCAAATGAACTGCTGACTGAGGATGGGATGTCTTTGTGAAATCCATGGATGAATGCTTCCAACTTGAGGTACATGTCAAGGACCCCTGTATAATAGATTTTGAACATCTTTGGCGCCAAGGTGAAGCAAGTTTCCGGGAGTGATGTGAAAGGGTGGCATGTGGCTATGGGGAACCATCTCACCAGTGGTTGGTGGACATGCCTCCCCACTTGAATAAAGTCCGCCAAAGTGTCCCCTCATTGAGATTCCGAACAATATGTGTCTTTCTCAATCCACTAAATGCCGTTTACGGCACCCTGTGTTTGAGATGAGAGGCCTGCTGACGGAGTCGCAGGGCTACGTCTTCGCACTGGTCCTTTCCGGCGGCTTGGCCGAAGTCTAAGCCCCGGTGCCACGGGTATCAGAGAAGGTTATCCAACGTTCTACCGGGAATGAATCACGTTTAGCAACGTCCTGTGGAAATATGACCATCCGTGGAGCCCTCCTTTCAAGCAAGCCTGAGAAGCATGGTAAATTATGAATGCTCAAGTTAGGTGTTTGCATGCTTGAAGGGAAGAGATGTCGCAGGCTGCGTGGTGATTGCTGGCACCGGCTTCCTTGTCATTTTGGAGGTGCTTCACAGACGGAAGCTGAGGAGAGATGCACAGGATGCTTGCCAAGAGAAATTGGGCACATCTCATGTCCGGTGGATTTGCAAGCGCATTTGAAGATGTTTGGACATTTCAAGAGCCAGACATGAAAGATGAAATGGAATACACAAATTGGTCTAGCAGTTGAAGCACATCTTGGCTTGGGGTGAGGAATGGCTGTCAAAACTTGAGGGATTCTGTCGGCCATTCCAAGGGTTCCTACGACTGTGGACCATGGCACATGTTCCACTTTGTTGGGTAAAGGTTGAATTGTGGCCTGATGTTTCGTCTAAGGACGCGGAAGTGTCAATCTGAGCTTAACTTCGTCCTGAAGCGCCAGGGTTTCTGCTCAGACTACGACTTGCATTTTCCTGCCCAAGGTCAAACTTCCCCCCTATGAGGAGGCAGGCCATGTATGTGTCGACGTTTGTATGCAACAAGCGTCGCACATGATGTTTCGACCACAAGCAACAACCATCTTCCTTTCTTGGGCGGAAGCTTTTCTACCACGGAGACATTTGAATTCAAGCAGATGTTGCAACAATGGCACATCTGGCTGGCTCAAGGCTTTGCAAGTAAGCAACATCGCACAGCAAGCTCAACGGCTCGCGTGCATGCTGCTCTGATCAGACACTTCTTGAGTGTTTGCCCTTTATTGACCTCTCCAGACGCGTCAGTCGCGGGACAGGCAAAAAACCAACGCGGCCGTCAGTTGTCAGTCGGCTAACCTCCCCCCTTCCCCCTGTGGCACATATGTGTTCCATGTAAGTGGGCCTTCGAAGTGAATGCAAGGGCTCGGAATAGGTCGGATTGCTTGACTTGACGAGTTGGGCGTGCTCTTGAGTGATTACTTGGCTTTGCCAGCACCGATATATCAAATGGGATGGTATGAAAGTTGTTGGCAGAAGCATCATTGCCTCATGTGCCCTCAGTGTAGCCAAGAAATGCTGCCTAATCTGTTTGATTTCACTGGTCCTTCCTTCTCGATACGAGTCATGAATGGGACTAGATCTCTGGGTGGTGTTCCCAGACAAAATCGTATTCGAGCCGCAATCAGTGTAACCACGATTTGCCCAGGTTCACGTCACAGTAACCGCCCATGCAGAATTGTTATGCTGGATAGTCAATCCGAGGTCTTGATTGCGGAACCTGCCAGCTGTGCCTTCTGGCTATGCTGATTGTCCTTGGCATGGTGCGCATGGAACTGGAAGGGGAGACTGGAGACGGCGACGTGTGAGAACGCCTGCTAGCCTTAGAATCATGAGAAACACTGACAGACAGAGGCTGGGGGCAGAGTATTAACACGTGCAACATGGCGGTAAGCATTGGCAATGACACCAGAGATCACCGGAGATCATCAAATGCAATGAGTGAATCCAGTCGCAAAATATGTCACTGATTAAACACTTGAGCAACGGTAGAGCAAAGCAGAGCAGGCAAGCACACGCCCAAAGGGCAAGCAAGAATACTTTAAGAAGAAGACGACGCAAAAAACGGAACAACCAAATCGGACAAATAGCAACAGGCAAAGCAACACAATGAGCAGCAGGCAGGCGAAGCTGTAAGGGGACTGGGGTGAGAGAACAGCAAACACATCCATAGCATGTGCTCCCCAAGCGCAACGTGATTGGACAAACCCAAACACGGCAGAGCGACATATTAACAACCCATTGTACATTGCTAAAAGAGAGAGAGAGAGAGAGAGAAGCACAGTCATAAACATGAGAAACGTTAACACTGGCCGACAAGGCAAAGGGAGGCAGTGGTGTGAAATTAGCATTCATCATGTATTTGCTCCCGTTTTATTGTACGCGTTGCGGCTTTATTGGGTCTTCATGTTTTGTCATTTCTTTTGAGTTGCTTTGTGTCATGGTGCTGTATCTTCGCCTGTATTGTTCATCGCTAAAGTTGCTAAAATATTATGTTTGCTTGCCCGGACGCTGCATAGCATTTCGTGATTAGTACATTTGGTTTGCTCATCTCACCTCGTGTTCGGTGGATTCCGGCAGGGTTCCGGGAGGTTCCAGGCAGGTTGCGGGCCGGCTCCCAGGGTTTAACCGATGCTGCCTGAGATACATTGTTGGTGTATTTTCTGCGCGTAGCCTTCCGTTGCTGCCCGACAAAAGAAGCTTTGCAGTGTTTGGAAGGGGTTCGGTCCCAATGGCCCTTTCTGAGTTCCTTGGCGTTGGAGGGCGGGCCAGTGAGACGGCTATTGTGCGCGAGGTCTCAACCGATGAGCTTCGGGCAGAGGAGTGGATGGTTCGCGGATCGTTCCACTGGTTGATGTTCCATGAGTGTCTCCACCGAAAGCCGTCCTTTGCCTTCCGTTTCTCGAATTGTGTGAGTGTTTTGTCAAGATTTCAAACGCCGACCTTGAACTTCCTGATTATCTCTGGTTCCTGAATGGTCCAGTTGCAACCAAGGTGGCTGCTCATGGTGTTCACAATATACCTGTGGGCAGAGTATGAACTGAGAAGGAGGAAGCGTTCTTGGCACACTCCTCGATATAAAGCGTTGTTAGAGGGCTTTGTGCCAGAAATCTCAGCTACGCATCACAGATGAATCTATCAAATGCATGCAAAGTTGATACAGGACGTGCTTGGTGTTCCTTTGAGTGTTTGTGCGTGTGTGTGTGTGTGTGCTTTTGAGCATATTCAGCCAATGTGGATCGGCTTCTTCGAGGATGCTGGGGTAGTGAAATTGCAGTTGCACGCTCAAGGCGTGTCCATGAAGCTTTACTTTACAGCCATCACCAAAGTCGGTCACGCATGCTGACAATGCCCGATCTTACATATTGTAAGACTCTTGCAGACCCTCATAAGCCTTCGCTTTGGCCCGTTCGGCAAGCATCAGTTGTGAGGCTGGCGGGTCAAAAAGAAGGCGTGTGACTAACATGTCACTCAAGCTATGTTTGGTTTCATACATCGAACTGCGCTGCTCATGTCATTTATTTATGCATGTGTGCAGGTCATTTGTTGCAAGATCAGCTGTTTTGCATGTGAGCTAATATGTCATGTGTACTTGTTGTTGCGTTGTGTGTACGTTGTATTGTTTTCTTGTCTTTGTCTTGTTTGCCGCGTTTTTCTATTGCCATTTTGCAATGCGGTCGTTTGGGGGGTTTCAACTCATTGCTCTTCAGCTGATATTGAACATGAATGTTTATAGGGAAGCCATAATTGAAAGGTCACAGCCATGCTACCCAATCATGGGCATTAAGATGCACACCCACATCTAAAAAACGTGTACATAGATGTGCTCTTAGTATATGCCTTATATATGCCTTCCAGGCCCGGCGCCTTCGCCTGGACCTCGAACGGGAGCGCTCCGAGGCGGAGATGCAGCGCGCCCAGGCGGAGCGAATGGAGCGTTCGTGGTGGGACATGCACGGTTTGGTTTGCGGAACTGAACCATACTGAACCCCTCCCATTTGATAAACGGAATTCCAAAGAAAGCGGGGAAGTGTAGAAAATGAGGGCATGAACATGAGAGGGTCAAGAGGCAAGCACTGACACCATGGGAATATGCCGTGACGGAAGATTCAAATATCGGGAACGTAAACCGTTGGGACCAGGGGCCATGACCTTTTGGTGGGGGCACGTGTGGAGGGTCTTTCTGCCAAAATTTGCCGCCGGGCTGGTCCTGATGAGACCTCTGAGTGATTTTGAAATTTACAAATCAACGGCTCGGAGAAGGCCCTGAGTCCCTAAGTGTTGACCGTGAGCGATCTGTGGGGGGGGGGAATGGGTCGAGCCACTCTGACCGACAGGCTGTACCATCGGGGAATCCTAGGTTTGCGCTTCATAGAAATCCCGAAGATTATGTTCGCAGTTCAGGACCACATCAAGGACGCTGGACATATCTGGAAATACTGAAAGCTTTTACCCTGCTACTGCTACCAGGCAGCAGTTGTGTCCTGTCCCATGCCTTTTAGCGAACCCAGCTGGCGTCTTCTATGAATCATTGAGTAGTTCCAAAGAACTATCACCGCAAGAAGAAGGCCACAACTCATTTCGTGATGCGCTTGTTTTTCAGGCCCTATCGTCAACCCTGTTCACCAGGGCTATATGTTATATTTGTCGTGTCTAACGAGGCTGACGCGGGCCTGCATTTTCCTGCTATGATGTGACCCTTTTTTCGCGCTATTCCAAGAACACATACAGTAAGTGTGACACTCGAATTTGTCAGGTGTTTGGGCGATGCATCTGATCACAGAGGTTCTTTTTTCAGGTGTGTGCAATTGAAAGATGATAATTTCAGAACGTTGCAGTTCAGAGAACAGTGTGGATGCCCAAACGTGTTCATTCAAAGAACAAGGGTGTCCAAAAGTGTGTGTGTGTGAGTGTGTGTGTGTGTGTGCGGCCAAGGGTGTGTGTCGCCTTTTTGTTTTGGTGTGTGTGTGCGGTGTCCAAGGATGTTTGTCCAAGGGTGTGTCCGCGGGTGTTCCAGGGTTGAGAGTTTCGAACAAGGGCAAGCTGGCCAGGTGGACAAGTTGCTGGAGGAGAAGGCTGCCACTCACGGCCTTTCATGTTTTCGTTGGGCTCAGGAGGGCGCGGCGTTCTTTGGAGCCCTTTGAAGGGGCTGCGTCACAAGGAAGCTCAAGGGAAGCCGTTTATTTCTTAAGGGTTCCCAAGTTTTCACACAAACCCAGCATGTGTGTTATAGTCAGGGCTTTTGTGTTACTGCATGTGGCGGTGCGGGGTGGTGGGGACAGTCATCAAGCCCTTCATAGCCCTTAATAGGGACTCTAGACAATGGTTGTCAGGGTTTGAATCAAGGAGGCAATGCCAACGATAATGGCCGCATTTTGATCATATCATATGTGATATCCGATAGATGTGTCAGTTGCGCAAGAGTTCTGTATACACCCTTACATCCAGGGTTTCACACAGCTGCTACTTGTCCGATATGCAAAGCTGGGTCATGACAGAACGCCATAGATCATATTTTGTGGCGCGCTGGACTGTGTATCAATTTACTGGACAGCTTTTACTGGATTGTGTGTGTATGAAGGATACACAATCGAGACAAGTTTCGCTGCACGATCATTGTTAGTTAATTTGACCGAAATTGGCGAGCCTGAAGCTGGGATGTGCAAAGTTGGCGTGTGATGACTTAGGCCCACCAGCCGCCTTGTGCGTTGCAAGCAAATTTTGCCGCCAGCAATCTGATGTTTGGCTGATTTCGGGGATCCGCTTGCACAAAGCAACGCCAGTCTCAGGGTTTGCGAATCGAAATGATATTGCCCAAGAGAGGTCCTGCCTTGCGCCGGGGGTTTAGAGAGTCTCTTGGCACATCTTGGCACCTCAGGATGTAGCGAATGTGGGTTCCAACCCACGCAATGTCTGCAGCGCAGTGTCCAAATTAGTTGTTGCTGACCTGGTCATGATGGTTTTGGCTCCTTGAAAGTTTGCAGACTGGTGCATCGACCCTGCCAAGTTCACAGAGCTTTTCTTCACGGTGCAGGTTCAGGGGGCCATGATTCATGATCGTCCTCCACGCAAGATCACTTAAACAAACATGGACCCCGAACCTGAAAGACCGAAGGCCCATGTTTCCCTTGTGGGGGACCCTGTTTCGATTTGTTTTGGGAGGAACTCCCCTTCGACCCCACCTTCAGAGAGGGCAGCTCGAAGGAAGCAGCGCTGACTCAGCTGCGCGCCAAGACGGGCCAGCTGGAGGAGGACTTCGGGGCTTCAGGTCGACCTGCAGAAGGAACCACCTTCTGTGGCTGCAGAAGGGAAACCAAGAGGAAAAGCAACCTGTTTGCGGTCCCCCTAATTCGGAGACAAACTCAGAAGAGAAGTCTGAGCTTGACAGCATAGTTAATCCAAGTCTTTTTTACCTATGAGTTCCGTGTAGTTACATTGCGAAATGTTTGGTGGGGTTGTTATAGAAGGCTTGGGGCAACTCAGGCAATAAAGACAGGGCCCTTCTGTGACTTTGAGTGGCTGCTGCAAAACGTGTTGTCGGAACCCAGCTGAAGAGAAAGTGGTTTGTAAAACAATATACCTGAAAGCATCTATGCAGAGGTGTTGGTGTCAATGTCAAGCAGAAGGCCCACTTTGACCAACCACAGGTCCAGCTCTGTTTGCTTGTTTGTAGGGCAGCGTGTTGTCCAATTCATCTCAGGAACGGAGAGCGTTGCCTCGTCCAAGGCGCACACATTGTGCCGAGAAAGGCGTCTGCAGCATTTCAGCCAGCTCTGCCTCTCGGAAGCCATGGCGCGCCGCAAGCTGTTGCTGATTGCCGGCATGTGCCTAGCGCTGAGGACCAATGTTGATGATTTGAATTGCACGAGCCACAAAAACCTCAGCACAGAAAGAAGCCCCTCAGGTTTCAATCCATCGGCTTGCTTAATTTACATGAAGCAGGAAGCATTCCAGGCTTGCCTGGCCTGCATTGTGCCATGAAATTGTTTGGTTGCGGTGCGAACAGCTGAACAAAAGATGCCACAATGCCACCCGTCAGCTGCTCATGACACGATAAACAATTTGTCGAGAGATGGCGCCGATGAGCCAGTTGGCCATTGGGTCTTGCAAACATGGGCTCATTGACTCATGACATGTTCGAATTACCCAGCCTTTGGTCGGAGGGAATTTGTGGGAATTGTCCTTTGATGCGAGGCGAGTCAGGGCCAAACGACGTTTGTAGCCAAATGTGCAGCGTTGAACAGCTTGTAACTCGGCACACTTTGTCGAAGTAGTTCGACAGGAATGCTTGGGTGACGTTTGCAAGCCGCGTGAGCCAAACTGGTAAGGTGGTGCGGCATGCTTTTGTTTGAGTAATTAGAGCGGAATTCAAGTCATGCTTGTGATGTCGTGTGACGCTGTTTGCCGAAGCAAACTCAGGAGCTCTTTGAACAATGCCTAGCAACGCTCGTCACTGGCTTTTGTTGGGGCAATTGGATATGCGGTTGCTGCCGTGCATCATTGGTTGTGTCCTGCCCTGTCTTTGCTGCCCTGCCAGCCTGCCTGTCCGACTTCCTGCCTGTTTGACTGACTGTCCGTGTCTGTCTGCATGAGTTTGCTTGTTTGTTTTGTTGTTTGTTTGGTTGTGTATTTGCTTACATTGCTTGGTTATTTGGGCTTGTTTGTTTGCCTGCCTGCCTGCCTGCCTGCCTGCCTGCCTGCCTGCCTGCCTGCCTATTTCTCCGTCCGCCTGTTCGTCCCTCCCTCCGCCCGTCCGTTTGTCTGCCTGCACTCACTTGCTTGTGTGTTCGTGTTTGTTTGCTTGCTTGCTTGCTTGCTTGCTTGCTTGCTTGCTTGCTTGCTTGATTCGCAAGTTCATGTGACAGAATCAGGGTACTAGGTTACCCCCAAAGTATGAGTCGTTTTCCTTTGGTTGCCCTTAAAAGGCAATCTCCAAATTTAAGGGAAGCCTCAGAAAGGATCCACAAACTACTTTTTAAGGTGGTTCCCCATGCACAGCCATGCTGCTCGTCTGCTTGTTTGCCTGTTCTGCAGGATATCGCTGGGCGTCAGCTTCGTGGGTCCAACTGCAGCTCCAGGCACACCGGTAGCCCAAACTGCGGGGTTGGGGCTGCAAATGTTAGTGAAACAACTGAATGTGTGTAATATGTTAAGCCAAAAGGTTGCTTACACTATCAAACGTGTTTAAACTTTTAAACCAGGGGCTGGCCCAACCCTGTGCGGTGTCGGGCAAGCAAATGACACTCGTTGCCTTTCACCCTCTGCCGATTTGTTGGACAAGCTTAGGGAGGTAAAGCAAGCTAGCCCATGCAGGCTGCTTTCTTGGGATTATTGAATTCACTTGAGACATGGCTTAGGATTTGTCAGAGCAACGCAGGCAGCGATGTACTGGCATGGACCATGCAAGTCCTTTTCCTCCAGCCCGAAATCCCCGTGTAGAGTAGGGGGCAGAAACTGTACACCGCTTCTGGGTGGTCCCCGAAAGGCTCCAGACTAGTCTAGAGTATTTCAGCAGTTCATTTGCGGGTAGACCGACTGCAGAACACGGGTCCATCAATGCTTGGCGTTTTACGGTTGTACTGAACCGTGTTGAACTCGAGGGTTTCTTGGTGAATCAGGCCACTTCCTAGAGTATCAACCGCCTCTTGATCTGAGCCTTCACATCTCGCCTTCAATGCAAGCCAGGCAGTGCATTTCCGTTTGGACCCGAATCAAAGCTCAATGGCTTTTTAGGATGAGTCGACGTCGACAATGATGGTTCCCAACCTTTAGCAATGGACAAATGTTCCTTATGCGCGTTTACCGTTACCCCTCTTTGTCTCTCTCTCTCTCTCTCTCTCTCTGTCTCTCTCTCTCTCTCTCTCTCTCTCTCTCGCTCTCTTTCTTCAATTTTGCATGTCACCTTTTGGGTGCCAATCATTATACATATATATATATATATATATGTACTTGTGGATTGAGGTGATGTTCACGGGGGAAACATTGGCAACCCTGTGATGTAGGTGGAATTGAAGCTTTTCATTTATTACAGGCCGCAGGTGTCGGAGTGAGTGTGACATCGCATGGGTAGAAATAGCTACACTTTGTGAAGCTGTCAAGTATAGGCCAACACGACTTGCTTATTGAGCAAACAGGCTGGTGTGAGGAGATGGGTTTCCACAGGGTTCATGGCTGGCTGCAAGGTCCAGGTTGAATCTTGAGTCAAAGTCGTGAAAATGCTCGCGCTCCAGTTCCAACCACTGAGAGTCACCACTGTGTGAAGGAGCCCTCAGCCGGGTGGCACTCCACGCGCGGGGCGGTGAAGGCAGGGAGGATGCTGATTTGAACGGTCACTCGTTCTGACACGGTTGTCCGAATTGTTTGAAGTGTCTGGATTCACACATTTCATCAGGACGGATCTCAAGAGCTCCTCAAGAGGCTTTATTGCTCTCCCGACATGCCAAGCTGGACACACGCGTTTATGTTTGCTCCTGAGACCCTTCTGAGATTTCCGCTTTGGGCCAAGGGAACTTGCGTTCGGTCCGCGGGTCCAGAAGCTGAGAAGACCCACGCACTCAGGTTGGATACGTCCAGTTCCCATTGAAATCCCATTGAGCCTCTATGATCTATCAGTTAGCTGGCGCAATTCGGGTGCAAGCTTCCTTCAGAAATATGTGTGACCGTTGGTCAACTTCACTGTGTCTAAAAGCCTGGCCGGTTACTGCGCATGGTTCGCACATTCATCCAAGAACCTTTTAGTGGTTATCGAGGCTTCACTCAGGACATCGCACCTTATGAGGGCAACCTGAAAACCCAGAGGATATTACTGTATATCGTGTAGCAGTCAACAACGTTTGTTGACCTCATGCAGCAGTAAGCATGTCAGGCCTCACTGAGACTCACTCAGAGTCGGTGCCATGCTGCCATTCTTTGCGAGTGTTTGTGAGAAGTTTCGATCATGCTTGACGCTGCATTGAGCCAAAGCGTGCAATCTTTTGTGGCGGATATGTATTGTTGCGGATGACTGTGATGTGGTGACACGATGTGCGATGACAACTACGTACTCTACCTTGCAGGCGTGGTGCGTACTTGGACTGTTACAATTGTAGTTGCTACGCTAAGCAGGGAAATGAGTTCTGCCCAACTTGGGACGACCCTAAGAAATGTATTCCCTTTTGCAGGTCCTAAGGCATTCCAGAGGTTTCTGCTTTGATCCTCGTCCCAATTGGTGTCGCAGTCCTTTGCCGGCACTAAACATTGTCAACATCATGATGTTCTACAGAAGGTCTTGAATGAAATCGATCAGGGCATGTGTCCATGTTTGAAACTCAACTGAGTTGACATTGTCTTGGAATCCCCCCAAAAAAATAATAACAAATCAGAACAACAAAAGGCAGCCAGGTACACGGTAAACGAGGCGGGGAGGCGAAAAATAGTATGTCCCAATGCGGCAATGCGGTGCATTCATGAGAAGGAATGAAATGTATTCAGCTTTAGAACCCACTTGCTGTTGTCCATCATTTCCCTGTAAGGCACAGGGCCAAACCAGTGACAATATTATATTTGATGCTTCGATCCAGCAAGTTTGATGAGTCAACCATCGGGGCTTTTAATGAAGCGCTCTTGTGCCTCTTGAGGGGCTCTCACCATTCACGAACTTGGCTGTAGTTTGAGTTGATTTGTTTCGGTTGATTTGCTGGCCTCTGGTTGGACTTGTTTCCATGTGGAACGATGCCGGGGGAGCGGGCGGTGCGCCGCAGGCGAGCTGGTGGAGCACTTGCTGAAGCCCGACGTCCTGCTGCTGGATGTGCGGACTGTCGAGGAGCCGGCCGCCCAGCGGGGTCCGAGCTAATGTTTGGAGTCTTTCTTGCGGGGGTGGGTTTAAAGTTCTTTTGGATGGCCGAGTTGCGGAATCCAAATGTTTGGACGAGAAGACCAGAACCAGGAGGTGAAGGGATTGAACACATCAGAAATAAACAGATAAGCTGGCAGAAAGGTGGCAGGAATGCATCAAGGGGCCCTGCCTCGACCTTGAAATTTGCCAACGATCCTTTTCGTTGGGCCTCTCTTTGTGAGGCCCAGGTGCGGCCTTTCTGTTTCATCTGTATTTGATGTTCTTGGCGAACTCATATCCAGAGCTGACGGACCAGGAACCAAATGTTCAAAATCACAGCCACAGCCCTTCAATGCTCTTGTCAAAAAGTGCACTTGCCCAAGAAACTGCTGAGACGGTTGGCAAACGCATTTGTGAACAAACCCGAAAATGCGTGCATAGGTCGCTGGAAAGGTTGCTGTCACACTGTCATGTTGTGTTCTGGCTTGTGTGTTTGCATGGACAAGTTGGATTATAGGTGCCAAGCATTGACGTGTCATCGTGTCAACGGGGCAACCCATGCTGCACGCGCCGTGCGAAGGTACGAAGATGGGCATGTTGATGGAAGCGCCAACATCCCGCATACCCAGCAACTTGGCTGTTGAATCCGAATTGTTTCGGCCCCAGAGACCCAGACCTGCCGACATACATAAATAAATAAATATATATAGACATATATGTATATATGCACCCGCCCGATGGATCTACCTTTTTGCTGTTTGAAGGCTATTTTGGAGATGGACTGCAGTTGTTTTATTTGGAACGCCCCATGCGAATTGACCTGCATCAGCTCATCCTAAGCAAGGAATTCCTCGTCAAGATCTAATTTGGAATAACAATTCCAAATTTGTGTTTTTCATTGAAAAGGACATTATATTTGAATCATCTTCAAAATTAGAAGTTCTGCTAGAATTATGTCCTTACTAGATTCCAGTTAATTCTAAATAGAAAGTGGAGAAACAATATCCCGCGAAAGGAAGTTCTCTTTAAAATATATCTTGAAGTAAGATTCCGAATTAACAATGCTCTTCAAAATGGACATCCTATTCAAATCATCTTAAGTCTAGACATTATATTTGGTGGCTTTTAAGTTCTATTTAAGCTCTATTCGGACAAGTGAACAAAAATCATCACGAAAAAAGACATCCTTTTGAACATCTAATTTGAAATAAGATTGTTTGTTTTGTTGAAAAACACTATGTAAATTATCCTTAAACCTATGAATTCTAGTAGAATGGTGTCCTTATTAAATTATCATGAAACTATGCCAAACAATCAACCCGATTGAACATCTAGTTTCAATCAAGAAATTTGAATAAACAATTTGTTCGACAAGACCATTCTATTTGAGTTCTCTTTAAACTAGAAACTGTACTAGGGTTTGTTCCTCATTTCTAATTAGACAATTGAACACACACACACAATCCTAGAAACACATCCCCATTTGAAATCATATTACAAATCTATTTTGAGATAAGAATTTGTTTTTTTTTTACAGATAGGGGCTCTAACTTTGATAAAGATGGGACTGTGATTTGCGAGATTGACGGCAGGGTGCTAGGGGGCATGCAGTTTGGGGTGCTGGTGCAGGTGCTGTTTGAGATAGTGGTAACGGTGTGGGCACATTTTTGCGAGATCGACGGCTGGGTGCTTGGGGGCATGAAGCAGGTCAAGAAGGAGTACCTGTGACCTCGAAGCGTAAGATTATAAGTGACGGTTAGGGAACGCCCAAATATCAAATATGAGCTGAACACAAGCAGAGTTGGTGGGGGAGGGCGGCAACCCCCCATCACCCTTTTATGGCATGGAGTCGGGCATGTCATGTAAGCTTATATGGCAGGCAGCTGTCTTTTTGACAGTTGCACAGCATGTGATGGTCAGGTGGAATCGCCGAGCGCCATCGCATGGCATGTTTTGACGGAAAAGCAGTTGTTGCAAAAGGGTGTCGGCAGAGCCAGGCAAGTCATGTAAGCTTACATGGCTGGCAGCCCTCTTTTTGACAGTTGCGGTGCTAGCGATCCTCCATCTGCGGATTGCCAATTGTGCGCTTCGGCTTTATTTTGTGGGTCTTCTGTGCGTGCCGGGGTTGCAAAAAGCAGGGGCAGGCAGCCAGGAGCGGGCGCAGCCCGCCCTTGCTTCCTTCCACTGGCTGAAAACGCGACGGCGGGTTTTCCTGGTCCGGTTTGTCGAGAGAGCCAACATCGCTAAATTGATTTGTTCAAGGTTTTAAAGAAGTGTCTTCTTGTTCAAGAATGTTTTTCGACAGTTTGTAATCTTTAAGGCATGTGTTCTGCTTGCGCCCATGTGCCTTTTATGTCGAGCGCTGAAGAAACATACTTGGTAAGCTGAGGTTTGGTCAGAAGATGCGAAAACAGCAGCTATGTTGGAGCCAATGGCCCACAAGGGAAAACGTAAACAATAAGTTTCTGGAGCCAATAACCCAAAAGTAAAAAAAAGTACGAAAGCAAAACAAATCAGCACATGGAAGTAAAATGCACTGACCATAGACTATAATGGTTTATGTGTTTGCTTATGTTTTAACCTCTGGTTTTTACTGTTTTACTTTTTACTCTGCTTTTTTACTTCATTACTTTTGTTGTTGTTTACTTTTGTACTTTTGAGTCATCGGCTCCAGAATTTTGCATATCTGTTTTTGTACTTGTGGGTCATTAGCTCCATTTTATTATTATCACTATTATTCTTAGCTGTTGCTTTGCATCTTCTAGCCAAACTTCAGAGAAGAAATGCGACAGAGGAATGTCCAAACCGACTGGATTCAAGATTCCCTCGAGCAGTTTGGCCTCAAGCTTTCAGATCGTCGTTGGACATGTGCCTTTTTCGCTGCCTTCCCCAAAGCCCCCAACAAGGCAGAACACGCTGCACATACCAGCGCATTCTGAAGGAAGGTAGATCCATCGGGGGGTACCATGTACATGTATTCTGTATATTTGCCGATGGTCATTTGAGAAGGACGGTAGTGGGTTGCTGTGCAAGCTGACACTGTTCCTGTTCAGTTTCAGGTACTCTCTGGGCATGGGCTCGCAAGTGAGTATTTCGAGGCGGTCGATGCCCTTTCGACGTTTTTCCTTGTCATCCGCGAGATGGTTCCCTAGTTCAATAGGAATTTTGATAGGGAACCTCCTCGCCCCAGTGGCTGGTGGACATCAATCCCGTCCTAAATGATGTCTCCAAAAGCGTCCTTCCTTAAGATTCACACCAGTTTTTGGACAGGCCCAGTTCTTGGGGGCTGATGAAGTTGGCAGAACAAAGCATTGAGGAGCAAACATTGAAGCCTGTTGAGTGAGCAGCAGACCTCATGAGAATCCCAGAAATCGGGCTGATGAATAGTAGGGCCTCCAAAGAAAGTGTCTGGATGCCCAAAAGAAACAATGCATATCATCGCCCAACTTTGCTGTCCCGTAGCTGCCCCGAGAAGTGAAGGACCCCCCTATACTATATACAATGGACGCCCCTGTTAATTGAGCTGTCTTGTCAGCAACCATTGGTTTTGTTGAATCCGGGGCTCACAGAATTTTGTCACATTTGCATTCGATTTTGTCCAGGATAGAGCAGCGCGCCAGCGATCTGCCCAAAGACAAGGAGACACCCGTGGTGGTATTCTGCGCCAAAGGCAAGTGGCGATGAAAGGGGGGAGAGACGGACGGGTGGCGAAAAAAACAAATTTCAAAACAGCGATTGCAGGTTGTTTCTTAGCCCATCTTGGTTGATTCTCCCTAAAGGGAAATCCCGATGGGATGGACAGTTTTCACATTTGTTCCAGACCCAAGTGGCGACCAAGACCAGGCCCCCTTTCAAATGCTTGGTTTCCCGCGGGCCGCTTTTAAAACAGCCAAAGAGTCATGGATTTCATGCGCATCTCCATTTGAGAATTCAATCGACGTTTAGACTTTGTTCTGGAGCCAAGCTTGTTCTTAGTTTTCCAAGTATATACAGTTGACCAGATCTGCCATGGTCCAAGCTCAACGTGGGTCGTAGCTTTGGAATCCTTCTGGTCGAAAAACCCTAAAGGTTCATGACCCCAGCAATCCCAAGGGCGCCGAGTTTGCATCAGGCATCCGCGCAGCAATGGCCCAAAGCGTGCTTGAGAAGCTCGGGTACACCAACGTGGTGAACGGCATGACGTGGCTGGCCGTCCAGGAGACGATGCAACAACTGTGAGGCCAGAAATGGGCAGGGGGTGTGTGGTTTTTGAGGGTACCCTTATTACTAGGGTTGTGTGAGAGGAAAACCAAAAGGAAACCACCTAGTTTTTGGCTTCCCCTAATTTGAGACAGACTCAAATCGCATGTTCAACGGGTGCGTATGTGTGTGTGTGTGTATTTTCCTAGGTCAAGTTTGGGCATGGTTTAGTTCAGAAAAAACTTGCTGGGGAAGGAACAAGTCACACGTTCCTGCCTCATTGTCTTTTCGGATACTGGCTTCATGTGGCAGCGCATGAGATTTGGCAAGTGGAGAACAAATCCCAATTTGCTTTGCTTTGGGGCGCAGAGAGTTAGGAAAGTAGAGAACCAGTGTAGAGAAGGACAAGTCATTTCCTCTATCTTTGTTGCTTCATTCTAAGGTTTGACAGAAAGGCTTCCAAATGCCATTCTTTCTGTGCGGTTTATCACCAGCCAGCCTGGGGTGTCACCTTTCGTCCTGTTTGTCCCTTGCACAGGTCAGAGCCGCGCACCGTGAGAAGGGCGCGAAGCCACGAGCGAGGTTTCCCAATGTCCGCGAGGCATGTGGAGGCGGAAAAAGAGGCGAATCATCATCCAGAGTGCAAGGGTCCTCGTCGGCATGTTCCAGAGCAGATTTGAGGTTAGCTGGATGTGTTGCAGTGCTTGTTTCTACGGAAGCAATGCTGGCCTCCAGCAGGCGGAAAGAGAAACTGCCGCGCCCTGCCAGCCCCCTGAATGAAGAGCAAGAATGATGGCAGCTCGCATTGGCATGAGATTTGGATCTTTAGCCCATCCTTGAAGCTGGAGTTGTGTTTCTGGAGTGGTCGGAGCAGTTTTATGGGACCAAACCATGGGCTCTTGGTGAAAGGTCGGGGCAGTTGAAAGGAGCTCACCAGCAACGACTTCATCACCCACCTCGCAGAGCAGCAGGCGCCGCATGGACCTGGCTCGTGCGGCTCAATTAGTTGTTTGTGTTCTTTTGTTTCCTATGAATTTCATTGTTTTTCAAAGTGGTTGGTGGACATGAACCCCCTCCTAAATGATGTCCACCAAAGGGGCTACAAATAACATTCAAATGTTTCCTTGCAAATGTAGGAGTGCTTTTTGCTAGTGGAAGGAGGGTTGGGATCGTTGGGATCATCGGGTCTTTGTTGCCATGCTGCTTTGGACATAGTCCTTGCCTTCGCTGACCCCCGTGCAGCTCAGATCTGGTCGGGCCCAGGAGGGCCACGCATTGGCACAGGCGTTGCGGGAAGTGGAGATGAAGAAGCATCATTTGCAGGCACGTGTGAAGGGATGACGTTTGGAAGCAACGATGCGGGGTCGAAAGCATGGAGGTTCATGTTTTGGCAAACTCAGGTGCCAGTGGTTTCTATTCAATTCTGTGCACTGCCAAGTTTGGCCACTGTTGTGGGTTGCAAACATATCCAGGCTGATGCGGCTCCTGGAATGACATTGGTCTGGGGAATGATCTGTTCCGAGAAAATTAAGTCCTCAATAGTGAAATTATTTAGTGCTGGGTATTTGAGACCATGCAGAACTTCCTTGACACTGAACAATGATAGCCGCGCATTGCTTCAATCAAGAGGTGCAAGATGTGAACCAGTCGCTGGCCGAAGTGCAGAAGATGCTCCAGATGAGCTATGCGCAAGAGAAGGCACGCATTGGAATCCAGCCTAAAGAATACGGTGGACAAATAGCGAAGCTTTTGAAACCGAGCTTAGGTGGCTGAACCAGACTCAAGCAGAGGTAGGTGGCTCTGAATTTCAATAGAGAACAATCCCACCCACAAGATGCTAGCGAAGGGCCCGCAAGCAAAAAGTCAAATCCGTATAGAGTCGCCACCTTGCTCACAGTCTTTTCAGAGCTCAGTCGACTTGCGGTGGCGTTGATTTTGCTTCGAACGGAAACCAGCAAGCGTCAACAGAATGAGTTTATCATGCATTGAGCATTCCATGCAAGGGCGCAAATGTATCCATATCAGGTAGAAAGCAGCCCAGCGTTCCTCCAAGCAACAACACGTTTGGATCGCTGGAGATGCAGGAGTGCATCCCGGCAAGTATTCCTCATTGGAGATTGGCACCGCGCGTGTTAGGCATCTCCGTTGGGGGTGGCTTAACAAGTATCAAGCTGAAGCCGGCCATGAACATGAACTGCGCTTTCTGAACTATTTCGTGTTGAATCGTAGGCGTCAGCAAAGAGGTGGGCTTCGTTCCACTTCACTGACAGCGAGAATTGGCTTTGGTAGAGCTTGATTGATACAGTGACTGGGTCTGAGGTTTCGAGCGGGCTTTAGGAATGGGGTAAAACCAGGGGCACATTTTTGGGAATGTCTACAGAGCACCAACAAATACAACCCATTTGGAAGGGTTAGGAGCTCGTTGGTTCAAATGTCCCTTTGGCTTTAGCGGCATCCAAGAGCGTTGCCCATTCACTGGAGTCCCTTTTGTTTTCCCTTGCCTTGAAATTTGCTAAAACCTACCTGCAAAGGGCCAACTGTTTGAAGGGGCAATTCAACGATCCTGATTCACATGCCTTTCCACTGAACATGTTCGGAGGTGCTGAAAGATCGCATCCGCGAGCTGGAATCCAGTCAAGGGCGGACTCATGTGGCAGGTGCGGTCGCGGGATGTTTGTGTTTGCCATGTCACCAAACCCCCCTGTCAGAATGGTGTGCTGTGTAAGGCCACGTTTCCCAGAAAGCCCATGCTTTTGACACAGCTGCGCATGTTGATGTTCTGGCTTTGTTTTCCGGACATGCGCTTCGCCTGGAAGAAGGCCAGGCTTCTCTGACTAAGTGTTTCGGTTGTAAACTTGCCAATGACACAAACTATCGATTTCCCTTCAAGGAAGCGTCAATGAGGTGGATTGTTCTCATTTTCCGGACCCAACGCAACATAGAGCACACTTCAGCTAAGGTTGCACTTTCCTGATGATTGGGTATTAGTCGCGGTCAAAAGCGGGTGTTCCCGAGTGTGTTCATGATGACGAGCCTGCCGACCAGGGCGACTATTGTGATGGCAGCAACGATGATATGTGATTACGCTGATGATGATCATGATCATGGTGGTGGTGGTGGTGGTGGTGGTGGTGGTGGTGGTGGTGGTGGTGGTGGTGGTGGTGGTGGTGGTGGTGGTGGTGATGGTGATGGTGATGGTGATGGTGATGGTGATGGTGATGGTGATTGTGACGATGATGGTGATGATGGTGATTATGGTAATAAAAGTAAGGAGGAGGAGGAGGAGGAGGAGGAGCTGTTTGTTTCTATGACTTGGAATGTCAACTTTAATGCATCAACAAAAACACTTGCGTTCCTTCGCATGCAGCAAGAACAACTCACAGGTAATAATAAGCACCTGCCACGCAATAGCATCCTTCAAGTCTTATTAAACACGCGAGGTACAATGTGGGGCGAGCATTTGGCCGACAAGACGGTAATTGCTTTGCCCTGGTTGTCCAATGATTCGGCACGTGATGTTTCACCAGAGCAAGGTGGCCTAGAGGGTCCCAATCCTGGGCATCGTTACCCTTCCAAGAGACTCAGGGAACATTGGCGTTGCTGAGCACCTCCGAAGTATCAGGTGACTACCTGAAGCACGTGGTCCTGAAGTACATCGAGTACTGCCAGAAGGGCGACATGAAGTCTCAGTCCTTTGCCCAGATATTGCACACGTTCTGATTGACATGTGAAAGCACCTGGTAATTTGACGTTGCTGGTCCAATGTGCTTTGCCCCCAGGAGCATGACTCGAGTGTTGCTTTCCATTCAAGTTGCCCAAAGCAA
>CAUJNA010002404.1:12500-34947 GCA_963377175.1 Effrenium voratum | reverse complement strand
AAGCATTCTATTTCTCTTTGCATTACACCTCACTCATTCATTTGTAGATCTTAGAATCTTGAAGACTCACCTATTCACCCGGTCCCTTCGGTAGACCTCAGATCCTTATCAACGTGAACCAGCCATAAAGGCATGCCAAGAAGAATGCTATCTTAGTTCCTGATGAAGCCGTCTCTCGGCTGTTGGCACTCACTTTAAGACTTTCCAATCCACCATATCTTCACTTACTATCTTCTCGTTCCTAATGACATGATATCCTACCAACAAGAACTAGAGAAGACTGAGGAACGAGGAAGATGTAGAAAAGCCGGTCATTTATTGTTTATTTGATGGCTTTTCCATTGTATCGCTTCTTCCGGAATCTCCAAGAGATGGATCTGTGATAGAGTGAAGAGAGTGATAACAGACCAGTCCATGCATTGCTCTCCCTTTTTCACTTTCTAGTTCACTTTAGGATGAGATTATACCATAGGAAGATAAGGCATAAAGGAAAGGAGATAAATGGAGATGTAAACAGATTCCTTTTCCCTTTATTACACTCTATTACACTCACTAACCCCAGCCTCTAACTCTAGGATGTAGGAATGAATGAAATGAAAGACGGAAATAATATAAAATGGAGATTAAAGAGATGGAAAGCTTCTAAGATGGGCAATTAAGGCCTAACATTATCACCGAGAAGACGGTGGCACCAGAAGTTACAGGAATTAATAGGTGAGTTATTACGACCAGAATGAACAATAAATATAAGATGGATCTTCATTCACTACTTCCTCAACACTCATCCCTCTCTACGTCTGGTCGGTTAATTCTCTCTTCCAATGACCATGAGTTACGACGTAGAAAGGAAGGGTTCAAGGGAAGAGGAAAAGATAAAGAAAAAGACAAGACTTCTCTATTTTACCCTTTCATTCGCTTTCTAGAGGCTTCTCCAGCATATCTTTTCATTCTCTTACACCTGTTTCCCAATCCTGTATCTTCATTCATCCTTACAGTCTATTCCTCTCTGCTCTCGCATATTGGTCAGGAGATAACCCAAGCAATAAGTGAATGGGCCATCCGGTGCAGGATGGAGAAGGAAATAGATAAAAGAGAAAGAAGACCTAACATAATAAAAAGATAATAAGATAATACTAACAAATAAACACAATTCTAGCTATTAATCTTTACGACAATAAAAGACAAGTAATTACTAAGGGTTCGAGCGTAGGGTTCCACCGCATTATACTATCGTTTACTCCAGACGACCACGAAGGGCCAGGAGATGGTCAAGAACTTACCAGACGGGACTAAGGGAAAGTGGGTCCACACGAACCGGAATTATAAGGCCCTTCCCGGTTGGGCCATAGGATAATATGAAAGGAAAAGAAAGGAAAAAGAACGAGAAAGAAGTAGATATAGAAAGAGAAGTAAATAGGTGTGAAAAGCTTGGACACTTCATTCATGGATTTCCTGCATTTGGGATTATTACGACCTGGAAAGCGAAGCGAAGGTAAGGTATGAAGTAAAGAGAAGAGAAAGAACAGACAATCCGGTGGCTTCCCTAACCTCATCTATACACCTTCCCTCTATCCCATTCACTAGAATGTAACTCACGGTCCCTCACCTCTTTCCTGTCGGTGAACGGGAGTGAATGGGACCTTACCCTCGCCTTCCCGGCTCCGACGGTAGGAGGAAGGGAGTGAGATTTCTTGGTCATTACATTCCCTTTTTCTTTACGTTATCCTCATTCACTCACCACTCCGTCTATTCCAACAATAAAACCAAACAGATAGACGGGTGAGTGAATGGGAAGATAAAAGCATTCTAGTTCCTGGAGATGGAGATGAGATGGTGAAACGAATGAAATGAGAGATGGGATCGCTTCCCTTGGTCGCTTTCTTCTTGGAAATCCATCTCCAGGTAATGTTAGGAAAGGCCTGGCCGGTGAGTGTACATCCCTTGGTCTTCCTTCACTTTCTTCCTCCATTGCACCTCCAAATATAGAATGGGGGCAATGGAAAGTGAAGCATGAAGACACAGGAAAAGATGGGATGCCAGGCCTTAATTGCCTGCCTTTCTCCTCCCTTGTCCATTCCTTGCACCGACCGGAACGAGAAGGGAGGTAGGGCAAGGCAATGATGAAGGTAACCACACACTCCGGGCCCGGTCTAGCCGGTGGAGTGACAGTGTGGAGAGGTCCTGTCATTAACTTGTGTATCTTGTCTTTTCCTTAGGACCTCTCATTCCTTTCTTGTCCTTGCTCTTCCCGTTCTTTCACTCCCTTAACTAACTTCTACATGTGGGAGATGATACCCTGGAAAGAACGGTTATATCCTGGCTCATCTCTTCCCCAGGAACTAGTACATGATGAAGTGGTAAAGAGAGGAAAGGTACCAAGGAAAGAAAAGGAAACCAAATGAGATAGCTTTTCCACACCATTCATGTCCTTTATCTTCCTTTGTTTGTATCTTCTCGTTCTTACATGTCACAGAGATTAACCAACAGACAAGAACCAGGTAAGGTATAGAGGAACAGCTTTATATTAGATTTCTATTTCCTTCGTTCATAATCTGTCCCAACTTTAGGAATTAACCTGACATAAGATTGCTTTCCTATCTGTATCCTGTTAGTCCTTACACATCTCTTACCTACCTTTGTGTCTTTCCTTTCTCTCGTGTACACATGATGACTCACCAACATACCAGCCCCTCCGTTCTACGTGGTAAGCCGTGGGCTGTGAACGGACATTATGTAAGAGATAAAAAGCATGGAATAGACAAGCCATAAGATACAGATAAGAGAAGATGGATGATGGCCTTCTTTCTCCATCTAAATCTTCAAATTAACAAACAAATTATAATGGAAAAGAACGAAGGCCATCCATCTAACCCTACCATCGGTTACTTCCTTCTTTACTATTAACTCATGCATCTTCCACAGATGGGATTCACTCACCAGCGAAGATATGGTGAGGAGAAGATATGCCGGTGGCACCAGATGGTAGGGAAAGAGGTGTAACCCTTGACCAAGAATGGGATAATATTTCCTTCATAATTCTTTTATTTGCAAACTATTTAATATTTATTGTTTATCCTAAATGCTTTTCTTTTATCTAATACTTCTATTCCCAATATCTTCACTGTCTCCTGATCTTTAGGTGTCCTTCAAAATCCCAACATTCCTAAGCCTGCGGGACAGCGAAAAGCGAAAGGAGCAGGCAGGAAAGATATTATTTGCTTATCTTATCCCTTCATCCGTCCAGCCTTCACGTGTAGACCGTGGGCTGTGGAAGGATGAGGAAGTGAGATCTGAGGTAGAGTGTATCATCTTCCTTCCGGCCAACTCCCTAAAGCCGAGAAACGGCCCGCCAGGAAGCGGTTAGGGAGTGGGTCCGGGAAGATGGGATGCATGACAAAGAGAATTCGCTTCCCAGCGGTCTATCTACATCCCTTTCTCCACTCTGTCGTTCCTTCTCCTTCGTTTCGAGAGTTAGGTTTCCTTCATCAGGATCTAAGAGAAAGGAGAGGATACAAATAACGAGAAGAGAACCCAAAGTGAAAGATAAAATGAAAGACTGTCATCCCTACCTCCTCTCGTCGTTATCTCTGGATTCATCACTCACTTTATTCATGGGATTTCTAAGGATGGAAGATTAGGAAGATAAAGGGATGAAAAAGTGTCCATTGGAAGGAAAAAGAATTGAGAGACAAAGAAGACTTCACTCTCCGCTCCGCTAGGTCAGCTATTTACTGTTCTTTCCCTATGTCTTTCCCTATCCACTCCTCGCTCCCGCTGTCGTGTGTTGGAAGGAACTAGACCAGCGGTAACCATAAGAAAGAGATATAGATAGGGAAAGATAGAAATGGCTGGCCTCTGTTCCCTTTGGTCCCTCCGTCCTAACTCTCCCTTCTATCGGTTAGTCCTCTCTTTCCAAGTTCCTACATCCTAGAGCAAGTGATGGCTGTTAGGGAAGGTCCACTCTTTACCATTTCATTCCTTTCACACATCTATTTTATGCTGTTGGACCTTCCAGTCTTACCTTCCTGTTCTCTTCTTTCCCCTCTGCTCTCTCCAAGACACACATATGAAGAGCAGAGACAAAGGGAAAGAAAAGGACGAGAACAGACATTATATTGGGTGACAGGACCTTCCAGAGTGAGAGAGTCTTAGAGATGAAGGGAATTTCCCGAGAATAAAAGGAATAGAAAGGAAGGTCATGTCACATCTTTTCACTTCTTACTCACTCCCTCATCCATCTCCCTTCCAGATTCTCTGGTTCACGGCTTTCACCGTTGGGGAGATGTACAGATGAGGACATACCTTCGTCTAACCGTTCCTTCCGTCTCTTTGACTCAGCCAACAGCTGCCACTCCACTCTGTCGTGAGGAACGAGTGGGAAGGAAGGAATATCTCATTTTGGATCGTTTCCCTTCTCCTTTTGGTCTTGTTCTTTCCTTTTTAATTATTTTCCTAATCCAAATACAAGACCAAAATGAAATGGAATTAATATCTTTCTCTCATGCTTCTTTCCCTATCCCTCACCAGCTATTCCTGTAACCGCTGGTGAATGCAAACAATGGATAGGGAAAGACACACACCTAACACCCACCAAACAGAGAGGTGGGGAAGATAGAAGTTCCTCTCACTCGTTCCTGTGTCTCTCGTTCCTTCCCTAGTTACCTATCATACCATCTTCCCGCTTCGCTCACGTCCAGGATGTAGAAAGGGACGTGTGAAGGGAAGATGGAAGGAAACACACAATAAAAGAAAAGGCCCTCAGCCGTCATTTCCTTCCGGCTTCCACGGTATGCTCTTCGTTCATGCCTTCCCACCCTTCCCTTCGGGCTCATCTGGAGATGAGATAGGGTGTAGGAAGGATAGCATGTACGAAGGAAGCGAGATAACGAGCTGACCAGCCTTCGTCTGTCTTCTCTTCACCTACATTCTATTTCCCGTGAATTAGGCCGTCTCTCGTCTCTACTCGTTCCTGTGATTGAAGTTAACGGGAAATAGAAAAGAGATCATGACCCATCACCTCTTCATCCCCTCACCAGCTCTTGGTCTCTTCGCTGGTTGGATGAAGTGGTAGGTGATGAAGGATAGGAAATGTATGCTCAGACCTCTTCTCGGTTGCCTTCATCTGTAGATCTAGGATGGTGTAATGTCTGGAATGAACGGTAAAGATAAGGAAAGGTGTAGATATAGGAAATCCCGTTAATTCCTCAGACATTACCTGACATGGAATGAAGAAAGAGGCAAGCCAATTATAGGATTTACTGTCACTTTGTCACCCATTACTTCATCCTCATGTCCTAGCGACTGACCGGAGTCATTGACGGGGAAGGAGTGGACCTTACATTGCTCTTCATATCATATCTATTCCTTTCCTCACTTCTCGCTCGTGGTTACCGTCAATCACAGACCTCACAAAGACACGGAACATCAGACACGAGCGAAGAGTGGGATAAAAGATGGAATGATAAATAGGTGATTCAAGGACTTATATTCCTCTCACAAATCCATTAATCTCAGAAATGAATAGAGGTAGACCTAAGGGTCGGAGATAAGACTGTAGGAAGGACATTATGTGTACACCCACTCCCTAGACACGCTCTCGCTGGTGAGTCGTGGGTTAACTCTTTTCCATTATTCCCCTCTTTCGCCTTCCAGCGGCTCCAGACGCTATTACTTCCTCATCTTTTCGTGCCACCAATAATCCACAGAGATATGCTACAGAGAAGAGAAAGAGGTGGCACGAGAGAAAGGATGGGATAAAAGATATCCAAATACCAGACCTTTTCACCCTACGGTCTGCCCTGTAATTCATTCCCATGACTGCCTCCATTCCCAAGAACAAGATACAGGGAAGAAATGGCTTGAGGAAGAGTAATGAATGGAGGCATGATCATATTTACTTCTTTCTTCGTTCCTTTATCCACATCTCCTTTCCATTTCTACATGTCATTACTAACTTCTTAATCTCTCAAAATCCCAAGATTAAAGACTGGAAATGGAAAGATGAGGAAGATAATGACCCGAGAAGCCGGGAAATTACATGATGAAAAAGACCAGAAATGCTAAGAAGAATTAATATAAGAAAGAGATAGAAGTAATAGCTTTTACAACAGGAAAAGATGCTACAAATAAATACAAATATAATAAGATGGCATTATTGACGAGAACTGGAATGAAGAGAAATGTACCAGAAATCATAGATTAATTCCTAGAATGTAGCTATTCATCTCTCAACCTCATCTATACACTGTCCCTCTTCTCTTACACCTACTCTTGGCTAATCTTCATTGGTTGACAACATAAAATAGAAAATGAACAATAAAGAAAAGACAGATTAAGAGATGGCATCAGCTCGCTTCTTTCACTCGCTTCTTTGTTAATCTCTTGTCCTAACAGCCGTCTATTGGCTGCATTCTAAGTCACTTCCTTCATTCATTCTCCCAGGCTATGCCATGTATCTCTTCTTCTCTTTACGTCTATCTCATTAACACCTAGAAATCAAGGGAACGTAACCAAGGGAAAAAGACAAGAATAATCCCAAACAAATAAACACAATAAAAGACCAAAAATAATAAACAAACAAAATAAAAATAAACAATAAAAGAGAACAGGCGGGAGAGTGAAAGGTGCTTACCGGATACACGATCCGAGCCTATCTCTCCTGCAGTCTTATCGTTTGCTGAGACATATAACATGTCCTTCCAGTCGGGTCTTGAACTCACCCACCAACATAAACCCAATTAAAGCAAAAAGAAAATACAAGGCATTAAATAAAATAAATATAAATACAAATAAAAGAAGAACAATAATAATAATAAATAGATAATGAAAAGCTGTTATTACAGAAAGGACCTGATAAAGAGATAAATAATAAAGATGGGAAAGGGAAGGATAATGCTGAATGTGGCCTGCCCTTGACTTCGTTCCCTCTCTCTCCTTTCGTGTCACTCATCACTATCCCATTCTCTTAATCTATGATTTTCACCATAAAATAATTCTACATCTTAGGGACGTGCCCTCGCTGTTAAGGATGTAGCTAAAAGCGAGGAAAGATACAGTGGAAGGGATAAACCGTCAGGAAAGGAATTGGAGATTAAGGGAAGTTGATGAACGTAGAAAATGGGAAAGGCTCGCCCGTTGATTGGCTCGTTCCTAAGGCATCTTATCCTGGACAGCGAGTCCTAAAGAAATCTCACACATATTAACTCCTTCCTACCCGTCCTTTCTTAATCCCTTCTGCACTCACCGTCTTACCGAGTGAGCGAGTACACGAGAGAACGGACGGGATCATATCATCTTTATCCTTCACGCTCTTCTCTCTACCGAAGGAGCGGGATGAAGGATAGTGAAAGGAAGAGATGGAATGCATTACGTGAAAGCCAATTATAGATGTAGATTGAGAGAAGATACCAAAGGCTTTCACGCCATCATATCATTCCATCTTTATTTTCTTGTTTACATCTTCACTCATCACTTCACCAACCTGTGATTCCTAAGGATCTAGGAGATAAGAATTAACGGGTTACACGGTTGGTGGAATATCTCTTCCTCAACATGAAAGAAAAGGGAGAGAAAAGAGATAACCATACAAGCCCTTCCATCGCTTCCCAATATTCCACTTCCAAGATAAACAATTTGCAAACAATAAAGATAAGGAAAGGGAAAGCGATGGAATGAGGAATAGAATTAACGGGCGAGGCCCTAACCACACATAATGACTCACGGTCTCTCGGACCATACCTTTCTTTCACTTTTATTATTTACTTTTACTATCCGTTCGGGAGTTATAGAGAGGGAGAACGGTGAAGGAACGTACATTATAACCCGAACGAAGGGTGGGGCCATACATCTCTCTCACTCTCCCGTCATCTCTTTTCTCTCGGACACAATGTCAACGAGCGAAAAGGACGGGAAAAGACATGACCCTGGAACCTCGCCCACCGGCGGTGACAGGATGAGGATAGAGAGATAGCCTGCGGAGCGGAGAGAAGACCACCTTTTCCTTCCTTTACCTCGTTCCCTCGGTCTTTGTCAGGAGTGGGTACAGAGGAAGATATGACAGGTAACCACGAGACAAAGGAAAGGGAGTTAATGCACCAGGCTCTCCTAGCCGTTATCTTCCTTACCTATCATTGCCCTCACCGTCATGGACGGGAAAGAAGAGGGCGAGGTTACCTTCATCCTTACATTCCCTTGCCTTCGTTTGTTTGGGTTATTATTGGCTGATATTAAAGTGACGAAGGCAAGAGTAAAAGAGAGTGAATTCTAATCCTATTCCTTTCTCGCCTCCTCCTCAGCTCGGAGTCTGCTGGAGGGAGAAAGAGTGGACACTGTACCCAACCCTCTCTCCGGTGTATCCGGTGGGTTGGATGGTAGAGTGTGAAGGAACGAAGAGACGTGGAACCGCTCTTTTGGAGGCTCTTCTTTCATTGTATTCCACTAATAGTAAATAGCTGATAATATGATGTACAAGTGACTCCAAAAGAAGGAAATAGAAAGCAATTAAAGATACAAATATAAAATAAATAATAAAAGAAGATGTACAATGGAAAGTTCCTGAGAAGACAGGGATGTGAGACAGACCGGAATTAACGGTCACAATGTGGGACAGCCAACAGCTGCAAAGGACTGGCTTTCTCGTCTATTGGTCATCTTTTCCTCATCTATAATTCTATTCTTGGTTTTATTGTTGGTCAAGATTCTTAAAAGCGAGGAAAGATGACGAGCCCTGACTTTCCTTCTTCATCATTTCCTGGATTGGGGCTTCCTCGCTCTTCACCTCGTCACCAATCCCAACCCTTGGAAATAGAGGATTATAGATGAGGGTGAAAGAAGAGAGCCCGGAAAGGAAGGCATGATATTGGGCCAGTTCTTACCTCTGGCCTGGGTTCATCATCTCCCTAACTCTCATGGCTTTCCACAGCCTAGAGTTGGAGATGGAACCAAGATGAAAGCAAGTTATGGATGCCCCAGACCCTTGATTTCCCTTTTATTACGTTCTGATGTTGAATGGGTCTGGGATAGGATTAGAACACAATGTAAAAGAGATATAGATAAGACTAAGGGAAGCACTATCCCATACCTACCACACACCGTCTTCCCGGTGAGCAAGTTATAGATGGAATGGAGCCCATAGGCGAGACTTGTCTATCTGTGAGCCCTTCCTCTCTCCATTTCCCATTCCTTTCATCTGTGGAATGGTCATGAGAGGAAGATAAGGCTCAGAGAAGACTGATCCAAGCTGTAGAATCCTGTTCCATGGAAAGCACAGGAACTAACCAAGGGAAAGATATGTTGGAGAGCCTAGCCGAGAAGACGGCAGGGAAAGAGTGAGTGTGTACGTGATTCCTCGCTTCATTTGGGGATGTAATTCAAGAGCTAACCCAAATGCGAGGAAATGGATCTGTGGACCAGCCTTCATTCACCGGCTGAGTCTCTCGTACACCTGACCGCTCTTCCACTCCGTTCCCTCTTCCCTCGGTCACTCTTCACTTTGGGATTACATCATGTCCTATCTACTAGTTCCTGTGTACAGAGAAGACTGTAAGGACAAGGCAAGGCCTGATAAAGGAAGATATGGGCTGGTCATCTCTTTATCACATACAAATTACTTTAAGATGATCCAGAATAAAGAGGATACAAAAGGATAGAAAAAAGGACCAAGAAAAAGGAAACAAAGAAAAAAGAAGAAAAAGAAACATGATCAAATAGTGTCCTGGGTGTGGAGGAAATCCACGCGGATCAGCATCTCGATGGTCTTTAACAGCCGCAGCTCCTTACGCTCTCGGGCCAAAAAGCCATTCGCAGCAGCGAAGAGTCCACAATCCCTGGCATTGGGATCCCTTGCATTGGGATGTGTTGAGCCTGAAGACATGGAGCACAAAACAGCCATGCACAAACAAAGGCAACCCGTGGCTGAAAATGGCGGTTTGGGTCATGAATCCTCCGAAAATCCGTTGAAATCCGTGGAGCAGCGCTGGAAGGGGAATCGCTGCCGGCAGAGCTGATTGATCTTGAACGACCCAGTCAATTATGATCCATCGTCCTCTCAATATTGAATTCGGTCATCGTTCTGCCAAAACAATGCCCGGTCCCCGTCTTCCTTTCTCCATTTCCGTAACAAACCATGAAGTGTCTTTCAACCATGGTTTCATTTCGTGGTTGCGACGATTTCTGGATTTCGCTGCCATCCACGGAAATGGCTGTGGGGTCAAAACTAGGCTAACCCCAAAATGGCTTGCCCGATCGGTGAATGGAAACATGGGTACTAAAATTCCTGTGATCCAATTCCTGTTGACGACTAAATTTTGACCCATGCCCACATGGGAGTTTCTCAAAATAGGGGAACCCGTCTCCAAAATGGGCTTCGGTTTTAATTTTGGTTTCCCTGTAAAGCCATCCAATTCCTTGTGCGCCCTTTTTGACCCCCCCCATCCACGGAGCTTACAGGCCAGAGTCCAGAGCCATCGCTGCGGCTTCGAAGCCGGGTCAGTCCTGTGCATCATCGGCCACCTCAATGAGCGGCTCCCGCAGCGCAGCGCGCAGCAGCACGGCCACCGCGCCCGCGGTGCCTCGCTCGCTCTCGCGCCAGCTGCTGCCGCTTGCCCGGCAAAGGGCTTCGGCAAACGACAAACCGGGAAATCTGGCGGACATGGCAAAACACAAAGCTGCTTTCCTGCAGAAGTCTCCTGCAACCCGGGCCTGATTGGGGACAGCTCGGCGGCTTCCTTTTGGCCTTTTACATCCATCCGGGGCCTATTTTGAGACACACTGGCCCTGCGCTCAGAAACCGAAATGGGCCTTCCGAAAAGGGCATGGCAGGGGCCCAGAATGGTGGGCTTAGCGCTGATCTAGAGGCCCTTCAAACTGAAAGTGGGGTTGTTCTACACCTCCGGGATGACTGTCCAACGACAGCTTTCAGGCCCGGATCTCCTAAGGCCGAAGGATGTCAGAGGATTCCTATTGCTGTTCTTGATGCAAAAGGATGAATGGATGCCTTCCACCAACAACCTACCACCAACAACCAACAACTCTTTCAGGGTACTGCGGAAATGCTCTGATTGCTGGTCAGTTTGAGAGGTCACACTGTGCCAGTTGGGCTGCCGGAAAAGCAGGCCGGTCAACTGAACCACCCAATGAGGGCTAGCTGTTCTCATGTCTAAGTCTGCCAAAAGTGATGAACTTGCAAGAGTGGGCAACGAGATTTGGGAATGTCGGGCATTCCCACGCGTCTCAGCTGCGCTTGCTCTCGCGTTGATCGGGACGCGGGTGCAAGCCGCACAAGCTAGGCCCCCGCACTCAGACCAGTGGACAGCATGGTGTGGCCTCGGGTCGGAACGTGCTGCACTTCCAACCAGCAAGGAGCACGGTGTGCTGCATGGCCATAGGTGTCCTTTTTGGGAAAATAGTAGTTGATTGAACCACCAAGTAAACCAGGCCGCTCTACTGTGTGTGTGTTTTTTCTTGTCGGGGGCAATCCTCGATCTCTCAGTGCCAACAAGGTCTGCATTCGGCCCTCCCAATGCCAGCCAATAAGAATTAGCTGAACACAATAACACAAGACATGTTGACCACAATCAAAACGAACCGGCGATGAAGAATTCTCACACCTGGCGTTGTTTCGTCCAAGCTGCAGAGCAACACCGCCGTCGGCATGGGCAAAATGGCGCCAACGGCCTGGTCACTGGCCACGACTTCGAGGCTCGCATCCGGTCCAGAGAGCCAGCGACGCCACGAAGTCGCAGCGAAACGTCGCAGCAAATACTTCGGCCTCCCTCGTTTTTTGGTGGCTTGGAGCCCAATCGGTGGTTTGGTGCTTAGGGAGGCTTCCCATTTGCCCGGGTTCAAATCCCCAAACCACCAATTGGAGGGAAGCTGCATATTTGGATGTGCGAGTTTGACCAACCTGCAACGGCAAAGTGAACAATCAACAAGTCCAGCGCAACCGACGCTGGGCATGAAAGGCCAGGACACGCGTCCTTCTATCCCCGCTTCCCACAAAACACTGACTGCCAGCCTCAAAGCGAGGGAAGTCGTTCTCCTTGGCATGGAAGACACGGCTGGAAACTTATTCCTCGGTTTGCCCTTTTCTGTGAAACGCTGCAAGCAAATTGCAACCCGCGCTTGCTTCAACAGCTGGAGACACTCGACCCACTTGTTCGAGGCAGAGTGATACACTAGTACGAGATGAGAATCCTGTTGAAGCCAAATCTAGAACACCCGTCAACCATCTTTTGTGGTCCCAAGTACGCAATCAGGATGAGGAAGCTGATTACTCCACCTGACCTGACGCAAACAAAAAAAGAAGCAACTTGAGAGCGCTGGATTCACGCAGAATCCAAGGTCTTGAGCGACTTTCCTGAACGCCGTCTTCATGGCCCGGCGCCAAGCGCCAAGACGAAGCCATGAAGGGCGAGAGAGCCACGGGTGAGGAGAGCCGGGGGTGGGCTTGCAAGCCTCCGGATTTCTGGGAGGCTCGGCCGCCTGAAAGCGACCTTCAGAACTCTTCCCACAGAGCTGGCAATGAAAAGGTTCATTTCACAGCTTGGTGTCCAAGAAATCTCAGGGTGTGGGTCAAAAATAGAAGAAAAAAAACGCAACATGACTCGCTCGGCCTGGAAAAGGGAAACAAGGACTACAACCTATATGTCCAATGCCCAGTGGTGACTAATCTAAGAAACTCCTGGTTGAGCAATGGCGGGTAATCCCATTCAAGACCAAAGGCTGATTGTATGGGTTATATATGATGCCTGAAAGAAAGGGGCTGAGTTCCCATATAGAATCCATAACTAACGGTCAACTGAGCCGGGTCATACCCAGGTGACCTGTTGGGTCAAAATTGATGGATTTCCCCGGTATAGATGGCGTATACAACCCATCAAGACCAGGGGAAACCATTTATTTCTCACCCCAAAAAAAAAATCATCAAGACCAGTGGAAACCATTTATTTCTCACCCAAAAAAACAAACTATGCTCAAGAGTCGCTTGGTTTCGTAGCCAAACAGCCCGGCAGCCCAGTCACGCCGACCGAGCCGCCGAGCCCTGAGTCCCCGGGTCCCCGGCAATGTGGCCGTAGAGCAGCTTCAAACGGTCCGGCGCCAGGCCCGCCCGGTGGAAGCACAGCAAGATCTGCCCATCCAAAGTCCCATTTTCAACATGGGCGGCTCTCGTCTTTTTTGCTTCTAGGAAAAAAGCTTGGATCAAAAGTTTAGGGTTTGAGGGAAGTCGAAAAGGAAACTAACCAGTCTTGGAGGTTTCCCTGATTTTGAGACATACCCATACAGGGCACACAGAGAGAGAGAGAGAGAGAGAGAGAAAAAAAAAAAGAAGAAAAACAACGGGCCGCTGAAATGTCTTGATTGTTGCCACGTGGCTGTTCAAACTGGAGCCAGGTGCAGATTCTATGGTGGAATCTTCTGAGAAGGCCCTTTTCTATTGACACATGACCCCAACGATTTGAAGACGGCTGAAGCCGATTGAGGAAAGAAACAGGCAAAGAAGCTGTCCGTGCCAAGTTTGAGGTGTTTGCCCGAGCAAATGCCCAAAAGCTTGCACAAAAGGCCAGGAGCCCAAAATCAAACACTAGCCTCAGGGAAAACTGCAATGTGAAGTCCATCCCCTTGCAACTGCCGCTTTTGCATCATTCGACAGGTGTTCACCTCCGTGTACCGACGCACCTGCAAAAAAATGGAGAAAAGGAGCTGAGACTCACAGGCCCAACACTCCCAGGCTTCCGAGACACCGCGCTGGCATGGGTGTCCTTTTAGGGGAAATAGATGGCCCTGGTAGATTAAACCGCCAGGGAAACCAGGAATCGCCATCTATTTGTTCTACCCAAACAACCAACAAGGACACCTATGCGCACTGGCCAAGTAATTCGCGACCGCGACGCCGCGGGCCTTTCGTAGCTCCTCCGCTCTTTGGGAGGTGGTCTCTCCGTCGCGAAGCGCCTCGATGCCTTTGATGTACTCCTGGCCATGAGATTTTCATGGGCACCGATGCCAGGAAAACACCTCTCGCGGTGGCTGCCCGCTTACAAAAGAATGAAGGTGCTTTGTCATGTGCCAAGATGAAGTATACAAGTTATATCTGACAAACAGGGTCAGCAATGCGAGGGTCAAGCATTCAAGGTTTGACATGCTGCAAATAGAGCGACTGTTCAAATTGACCATTGTCCAACAGCTGACAGACTAGGGAAGATTGAATGCTGCAAAGTGGCACAAAGTGACTCTCACATTATACGCCATTTGTGCTAGGATCTCTTACAACAACCACTGCAATGGAACTACACCCAATTCATCAGTATGGTATTCTACCCTGTCTACCCAAAAAAAGCAAGACATGACAAAGAACTCCTTTAACAAAAAATGGGGGGGGAGGCTAATTCTTCGCACAGCGTTTTTTTGGGGATTGGACTGCCTAAACCGGTCAACGATCGATTTCATGTCTGGCTCGCTCATGGGAGCCTCCAGAAAGGCAAGCAGGAAGACGGCGAAGGGGTACGGCTTGCCAGGCACCAGCCCTAGATCTGCCTCAGAACAAAAAAAGAGACGCACAGGTTGGCTTTCTGCGGACCAATAGGAACAAAGGCGGTTGGGATTCTTGGCGTGCGAGAATGTCTGGTGTGTTCGATCAAACGAACTGAACTGTGACTTGTCATGCAACCAAGCAGAAGATGGATGCCATCATGCTCTATCCTCCGTGCATCCCCTGCGTGCAGATTTGAAGATTCAATAGCATCCTCCAAGTGTTCACGTGCTCTTGGGTGTTTCAGTTACATCCAAGGAGACACATGCTAGCTGGCTGGCGTTCTTGTTTCTAGCTCTATGCAGCTTTTGCTTGGCTTGCCAACAAGCCAAGCAGCTCTCGCATTGGACAAGCAAATGCGATGTCTCGGGGTTTCTGCAGGTAGAAAGCTGCTCAATCGTAGAAGCGCCAGGCCAACAGTATGTGCTAACACACAATGCTGGCCCAAAATCAACTCACGAACCCCCCCCTCCCGTTGTCACTCCCAAAAACCGAACTACCATAGCCATGTTGCTGACAAGCAACACCATTCAGTGCTCAGCGCCAACTGAGCTACACGCAAGGTCTTTGAGCAGTGAGAGGCGATCATTCATCTCACCCTGGATGAGGTTGCTCTGCGCGGGTTTGGCAGCGAGCTGTCAAATGCCAAATGCAACAAGACAAACAAGTGCGTGGTTCTGTTCTGCTTCCGCCCGTTCTCAATTGCAACTAGCAAGCCACTATGTTTCCCCGTCTTGTTGCGAGCGATCAGCCCTTTTCTGGTACTTTCCCTAGGTCCTCCAGTAGAGGCTGGAATAAGGGCACCCTTTTTGCTGTAGTCATCCACTGCTGCCAGCTCTTTCTCGTTAGACCTTACCGTGTCAAGACCTGGCTTGCATGGTATGTTGGGGAAGCGGCACATCCCATAAGTCACACGTCCAGTTCACAATGCCTATGTTGAGCATGCAACTGCGTGCACCAGCACTCACCAGCGCAAGCAATATGACTTGCAACCTAACAACCGTGCCCACGGAGAAACAAAACAATGCACAAGTTGGGATACAGCTTGACACTCAGACGGCAAATGCCAATTTCACGCCTGCAGCTGCGGGGAGGCGTCCTCCAGTCTTTGCTTTCGCGCCTCCACCTGAATTTGGAAGTGGGAAACCTCCTCAGCCAATATCGACCAGCTCAAAAAAGACTGATCTTGCAGCAAGTGGCCTTCTTATGAGAATGGAAGGCGAAGAGTCACGCTCAAACGAAGGTGTTTGTGGCGGCATTCCCGTTTCTTACCTCGGTGTGGTAATTAATTTGCTTGAGGCTACAGGGTCTCGAGATTCTATGGAAAAACTGCACCTCTACCAACAAGCACGCGTGAAGCGTCTTAGTCTCCCTCCTCATGACCCAGCGCCGCACCAACCCTATAGCTGCTAGATGAAGAACGCACGAACCGCTGATTGTACTATTCTCAAAATGAGTCTACGCATTGCACGTAAGTCTCTCAGGATCCAAAGCCGGGTGAGTTGCATGTTTCAAGTTTCACCTCCAACCTGTGTGACGGTCGATACCAATTCTGCCATCATCTTTCCAACTTCGGTTTGTAGATGGTGGTTTCCCTGGCTGGCCCAAAGGACCAAATGGGTCTTTCGCAACGGGGAGACCAATTCCTCCGGGTGGTGTTTTTCGGGTTTCCCTTCAAAGCCACCGGGAAAAAACCAAAAACGTAGTTCGAGAAACTTAAGCGTTTGGGTCTTTTTCAAAACCACAAGTCAGACAAAGAACAAGAGGCCCACGTATGAGACAGCCAGTCTGAAAGGTCCGATACCCTCCACATCAAGCTGCGGCTGGGCATCCGCGTGTCAAGTGGCATGTTGCATGTTCCACAGAAGACCTGCATGGTGTTCGTTAACAACGCACACACAAAGAAGAACAAGAAGAAAAAAAACGTAAACACAATACAATAATTCTGAAAGCAGCCCCAAAACCCATCCGCACGGCAAGTCGTGGGGTGCTCAATTCTCTCAAACACAACTTGGGAAGATGCGACTGGCTCTTCCCCCGAGGGGGCGCCTCTTCCTCTGGAACTGTTTCTCTGGTGTGGAGCTCCTGCCACAAAGGCCGCTGCTCCGCTCTCGTGCCTCTGAGTGTGAGGGGCATCATCAAAATATCAAAAACGCACAGGAAAACGAAAACACGAGGAAAAGAGAACCTGGCCGGCCCTCGGGCCAGGCAGATTCTAGTTTGGAATCCCACAACATGTTCAACGTTCAAGTCAAAACGAAAAAATAACAAGGTTGAAATTTGGAATCCCAGACCTTTCTGTTCAACATTCCAAAAACCTGGTCAAATCCGACCATGGTGAATAGCCTGGGTGTCCTTGTTGCCTGTGCCTCCCACGGATCCTCAACTCAGTTGCCCAAAGGAGCTGAACATATAAGGTTCACCTCTTGGGGCCATCACAACAAATGGACCAAAATGGGGAGACCAAAAAAACAAAAGGTCGGCTTTGGTCAGTGAGGCAGGACTCATTGGGACTGCCAGCGTGCCTTCACCAAGTTCCTCAGCTCATCACGCGAAGCGCCCGCGCCTGACGTCGGGCGGCTGAGTTCGCTCAACCAACGAGCGCTACAAATCATGTTTTTGCGACATCGGCCTTCCTTGTTGGAACTTCGACACCTTGTTGCTCCATTTGAACCATGGGCTTGATGAACATGCAACCTGACACGTTCACATGCGGGCAAACAGGATACAGGCACAAAGCACGAGACATGATCCGGAGAAGTTCTTGGAGACTGCTCAATTTTGGGGACTCGAATGCCGAAATTCTGCTTTCGGATTTGAATCCCTTCTTCCCTTCTTCCCTCCTTCCCCTTCTTCCCTTCTTCCCCCGATTCCCGCCCGGATCGCTACTCAGGGATCTGGCCAAGAAAGCAAACATCTTACGGGTCTTGGCAGTGAAACTTCCAGCATAAGAAACCTGTCGAACTGTGCAAAAGTCAAACGTCGTCAATGTCTCGGGCAGAAAGGAAACTGAGCTGCCTTAGCCCCTTCTCAGCGAAAGTCTTGCCCTTCTCTTCATTTTCATGTGTTCTTGTTTGTCTGCTTCGGCTTCTAATGTGCGCTTATTCTTGCAACCTGGCCAACGCAAGGAGTTGGTAAAAACCATTCAACTGACCAGTCAGATTAGCCTGGTTGGTTCAAGACTGCGCATCGCACAGGCAAACCCCGAAGTTTTCGCCTGCAGCTGCACCTCTGGCGCTGGCCTGGCAAAGCAAAGCCACATGTCCTGTGCGAGACTTGGACACATCTTGGGCGCAAAGGCTGGGGCAGCAAGGTAGTGCGTTGGAAATGAACGCTACACAAAATTACACTCCCTGCAGTGCAAGCCCCCCGTCCAAATTGTAGCCTCCAAACCCAAAATTGATGTCCAATTGGGCGGAATTAACAAACACACGCCACAGCTGAAAAGGAGGGTACTGAGCTTCCAAAAAACACACACAAACCCTCAAACAAGTAAAGAACCAATTCTACCAAACATCGATTCATGGCTGAACATCCCTGCCCCTCGCCCCACTGCCTGCCGAAATGCAAGTCGCCCTGGCAAATCGCATGAAGTTGCCGAGAAGCCAGTAGGGTCGACCGACAGCCCAGGACTTTCAACAAGAAAATGCGAGGAAAACAAGCCACATTCACATGGCACTGCTATGTTTCTGCCCGAGGCAAGCAACACTTCACATTCGAAACGATTCGGCTGCAAAACCAGACGCCACAGTTATGATGTTTCAACATGTGTTATTTCATCTCGCTGCCGTGGTGTTCTTCAACATACATGGCTTACATTCCAAATCAAGAGAAATCCACATGTCGGATTCCCACCTGTCAGTATCTAAAATGTCAAGGATCTTTGCGCTGCACCCTCATGACTCTTTTCACATGATTCCCACAAGAAACAGGTCTCGCGCAGGGTTGCATATGGTAGTTGAAACTGCGGAAAATCGCAAACATGTCTCACGTAAAGTTTGAAATGAGGAAACATATTTGTGCCAAACACACATGAAAGATTCCAACATACCCAAGCTACCCCAATAGAACAATCCGAGGAATTTATCCACAAAGCCCCTCTACGTTGCGTGCCGGTTGAGCACCGAAAACAATCAATTTACGTTTCTCACGGCCCCACGGCTGTATCAAACACTGCGCAAACAACATTGTTCTATCCGGCTTCCACAACACCTCCATTCTTGGCTTCCACATGTACCCCTCAATTTTGCTCGCATAGGCGCACCCGGCAACACCAAGCGCACCTGAGCAACAATGAAGGGCAAATCGCAAGTTTCCACACAAGGCCCGCAATGCAAAAACAAACATTGAGACTCTGTTTGCCTTGACATTTTTGCATGGATTGGTTCATTTGAAATGTAGTTTTCGTGAATCGGAATACGTGGTTCCCATTTGCCAATTCAAACATCCGTCGCGCATCCAGGGCGGCGGCAACGCGGCTGATCTGCAGCATAGCTCCCAACGCAATGGTTCAAGGCATGCTGAGGAAAACAAACTGTCCTGCCGTGCATTGCCATGCCATTCGGGTGCAGTGGTTTTTCAACATGGTTTCGTTGGCTGATGTTTTTTCCCCGCAGTTGTTTTAAGTTTTGCCAGCAGTGTTGGAGAAAAAACTACATGCCTCGTGGAACCAATGCGCACGCACGACATGCCCAGCAGAAAAAATAATATTTTTGCTTCTGCCCTGCCCCCCCCCCCGCGCAAACCCAGGTTCCTCATGCATAGCCTCAAAGTGACAGCAACATTTTTCTGAAAAGGTATTGCTTCCGGCCGGAAGGGCTGCAGCCCCACGAAACACCCCCCCTTTTGGGGCGCGAA
The DNA here is from genome assembly GCA_963377175.1 of Effrenium voratum. Classification (NCBI taxonomy): domain Eukaryota; class Dinophyceae; order Suessiales; family Symbiodiniaceae; genus Effrenium; species Effrenium voratum. The sequence goes on along the minus strand of CAUJNA010002404.1, from coordinate 15,566 downwards.
ATGGGGAGGGCCGCGGCTGCATTGCTGGGGGCATCTGCAGATTCACGGCACCCTTCAGTCAGATGGTGCCACCTCACATTGGAGTTTTTGTAGTTTCATCACTTGGGATGTTGGTGCCATCTCCATGCAATGCAGCCAGGTACAATCCTCCGGCGCTCCTAGAAACCCAGAAACATTTGCCTTTGGCCCATTTAGTGCCGAGGCAAGTTCAGCACGATGCAAGCAAGCACTGCGAGCCCGGATCAATTCGACGGTGACTGACGCTCGCTCCAAATCTCGAATCCCCATCCTGGGGACCATATGCGGCGAAACCCCAATTGCGAGTTTGCGCCGACGCCTCACTCTTCGGCGGTGAAACAGCGGGAAGCTCCAACTTGAAAGGTAGATGGGCCATATGGGCCAGGTTCACGTCGTCTCATGCTGCTTGTTTTGCCACCGGAGCTGCCCGAACTACGCCTCTTTGGCGGCCGCATGGATGAAGCGGACAAAGTCCTGACACATCGAATCATTGCCCCGCTTTCTCGCCTTTCCCCCCATGGCACCTTGCGGAGGTATATCGATCAAATTGCAATTTTCCTCCACTCCAAAGCTGCCCAGGGCGTTTTTTTCCCTCCCCGCCCTGCAAGCCGTGCCCCAACTCGCGCGCACGCCGGTGCCCCAACTCGCACCTCAACCCACGGAAGTCGGCAGTCCTTGTAGCTGACGGGTCCACCCCCCGAGGCTTCGGCCAGCATGGCGGACAGGACCTGCGCTCATGGCGGGGCCGCCCTACGTGGCGAAAGAAAATCCGGAAGCCTGGAAGCATGACCTAGCTGGTGCTTTTTTTGTTTCTCCTCCTTCCCGCCACTCAACAAGACTGCAAGCCGCCGACCAAACCCCACCCCACCCACATCGAAGCTTCAAGCCTCCGGAGGGGCCTCAGCTTGGCCTGGCTCGGGCATAGTGCCCGTGGCACTGATCATGGCGGTTCCTCATGTCTCGCAAACTTCACGTGGAGTTCTTCTGATGCACCTGGGGCCAGCTATTGCTTCCTGCACTTGCAGGCGCAACTCCTGCTCCAACATCTTGCGTTTGCAATTATTGCCCAAGATTCTTCGCTGCGTGTCTGATGCTAATCTTGGCCTTAGGCGAATCCGATCGAACACTCCCTCCCTCTCTCTCGCACAAAAAAAAGATGAAGACCCGACTCCCGCGCCTCCGTCTCTGCGTAGGATGGACCCCAGCTCTTTTGCGTCGATGTACCTTCGGAATTGAAGGTGTTGCCAGAATTCCCAGGCTCTCACATGCACAAAGGCAGGCAAATTCCAGGTCCGTGTTAACATGGGTTCTTTGGAAGGGCCCATTCAGGGGTCCGCGTTCTTCATCGGAGGGCCCCTAACCCTCTCCCAACCATTTCTGCATTGGAAGGGTTGGAAGAGCCTTCGGGTTGCGCACACATGCATAACATGGTGTTGCAGCTGGGCAAGGCTTGCAACGCAACCCAACACATTCCAGGCACATCTGAGCATGAATGCCACTCTCAGCTTCTCCCTAGTTGGTGGTTTGGATTGGATTGGTTTGGTGGTTAAGGGCTGGTTGCTCATTTACCCTCTACAAAAGCCAGGGGTTGAATGCCCAAACCCAGGAGCTCGGGAACAAACGGAATCCATGGCTCGCAAAGACCCTCCTGAGTCAGCAGACCCATCTGCATCCCGGTCGAGGATGCGAAAGGCTGCATGGCACAAGCCGTCCTGAAATGGTTTGCACCGATCGCGCGGTGCTTTGGATCAACATGGGCCTTCTTCGGAGAAGTTCTTCCTGGGGAGCTTTCTACATGTCTTGTGTTCTATTGCATATGCTGATCGAATTTCCAAGCATGTTCACAGATTTGTCCAGTTTCGGGCGCACTGTCTGCGTTTCACCAAGTTTGGAAACCGTACAAGGTAGTTAAGCAGCTCAGAAATCTCAACACAGGACACTGCCTGCCTGGCTTCTTTGGTAAGAAGCCGTGGCCAGGAAAGGCCACCACGATTTCTCTAGATTTGGGTGGGCAGTCTGTCAGGCGAGCTGACACAATTTTTGCCTGAGCAGCGAGACTTTTCTTCCAACAATGGGTATGGTTCCAACCATGGTTTCATGTCGTGCGATTCTACCAACAAAGGGTATGGTTCCAACCATGGTTTCATGTCGTGCGAGTCTACCAACAAAGGGTATGGTTCCAACCCTGGCTTGTCGTAGGTGCGATGTCATTTCGATTTCAACCATCCACAGTATGAACATCTCACTTCCTGGGTTCCGGGGCTCGGCTTTCGTCACTTGTTGGGCCGGACTGTGGATGGTTGCGCAATCCATTTCGCACCACCTAAGACCCCTGGTTTCTGATACTTTCCCCTGTAAATGCCAAGCAACTGGAGTTTCAACCGCGGTTTCCAAGTGCTGCGAAATGGATTTCGCAACCATCCACGGTATCTCTCGAGACCCGTCCTGGCACTGGAGCCTCCGCAGCGCCGAGGCCAAAAAGTCGGTGAAGCCTCGCGGCGGTTTTGGTGTAAGCAGGGGCCCTGAGAACTGGAATTGTCTGACCCGGCTCGCAAAACAAAACAAAAACAGCGGTATTAATAACATGATCACGTGTACGGCAGCGTCATACGACGTAAAGTGGGCGTGATAATAATAATAATGATGGCGGTAGTAATGACAATGATATTATTAACAATGATGACAGTAACAACAACAACAAACAACAACAACAACAACAACAACAACAACCAACAACCAACAACCAACAACCAACAACCAACAACCAACAACCAACAACAACAACAACAACAACAACAACAACAACAACAACAACAACAACAACAACAACAACAACAACAGCAACAGCAACAGCAACAGCAACAGCAACAACCAGCAACAAACAACAACAAACAACAACCAACAACAACCAACAACAACCAACAACAACCAACAACAACCAACAACAACCAACAACAACCAACAACAACCAACAACAACAACCAACAACAACAACAACAACAACAACAACAACAACAACAACAACAACAACAACAACAACAACAACAA
>CAUJNA010002404.1:0-10000 GCA_963377175.1 Effrenium voratum | reverse complement strand
GGTCCCATCTTCATCCGATGAAGCATGACATGAGTCATAGTCAAAACCGGTCGGTACCAAAATGGTGAACCAACCATGCAAAGAACCCAGGCGGCTATCCGCACCCATGTCTGGTTGGAACTGTCCCATACTAATCTTCACCTACCCGATGTTTAATTGTGGCTCACATGTCATTATGTCCCACATGTCATTCTTTCCCCCAGCTCATGCTGAAAACACCTGCCTGGGTGATGCACGCGCCGCCTCAAGACTTGGCCAGGGAGCCGCGAGCGACTTTGCTGCAAGCAGGATGCGCATGCAACTTGGACCCAAAGAGCGGGAGGCACAAGCCTAGGCCCCCAGAACGTGAGCTCGAACGCCTTGAATTTTTAACGCCTGGAAGGAAAGATCCCAACAAGCACTGGGTCCCAAGCTTCAGCTGTTCCACTCAGAGACCCAAAGATGATCCGTGAGCCATGGATGGCCGGCCGTGCCAAGAAAGCTCAGACCCCCACCTGTGGCCTTCACTCCCTCGACGAAGGCACGGATATTGGACTGCCTGTCCGAGATCCCCACACATGCCAAACTTCCAACCATTTGGGGAGAAAAATTGGGGGCCCCTCTGACTCCCCCGACCAAACCTCGGAATTTGTTTCAAAAAGTGGCCTCGGGGCCCCTGGGTCACCTCGCCTGTACAAGTAACTCCGCACATGGCGCTTCTGCAGCAGCTCCAGGTTCAGCTGCCGGACCTCCTGGCGAATGCGAAGGACCCCTGCAAGAAGAGTTCTCGACTTTTGGTGGGTCCAACTTCGGAAAATCCAAACTGTCTCAAACGAAAAGTGCTCAAGTCCAAAGATCCGTTGGCAAATCGCCCTAAAGCTAGATTCAGTGAGACTGCCAGGAAGATCCAAGCTTTTACATCGAAGCTACAAGCTCCAAAGACGCATCAGTAGGCACACGCGGGTCAAGCCGGAATCGGGCTGCACTCAACACGCTGCACTCCCGCGCGCGCCTCCGACGCAGCGGATCTGGTGAAAATCAGCCACGCCAGTGCTACAGCCTGCGCTTGACTCACACTTCGATCGGTGCGAGGGGACACTGGAAAAACATTGCCCCAGCAAGGAGTTTCATGCATCCATTGCGAGCTGAAGGCAAGCCATGCAAGTGACAAAGGAATATGGCGGTGGGTCAAAAGTAGGGTAACCCCAAAATTGCGTGCCCGATCGGTAAATGGAAACATCGACTAAAATCCCTGTGATCCAATTCCTGGTGGCGTACCCATGTGAGAGTTTCTCAAAATAGGGGTAACCCTTCCCAAAATTGGCTTCGGTCTTCTTGTTGGTTTCCTTTTAAACCCATCCATACCCATGTGCAAAAACCGAAAATGGCTTGCCCAGGTAAATGGAAACATCGACCTAAAATCTGTGATCCAATTCCTGGTGGCTTCATTTTGACCCATACCCACGTGCAAAAAAAACGGGTTCCTTAAGCTGATCTCTCTTGCCGAGCCCCTCGCTGCAGCTCGGCCGTGGCCAGCCTCGGCTCGAGCCAGCCGCCGGCTCGAGCTTTGGCGAAGCGTGCCGGTGACGCTTGGCTTTGGGTTGGGTGGATCCGCTTCTCCCAAATTTGCTGATGCAAACGTTCTTCATTGCAACCGATTCCCCAAGGGCCAATGAAACTTAGAGGACAAATCCGGCAGGGTAAAAACCATGGCGGTTCTTTCAACCTCTGTACTATCATGGTGGCAATTGAACCCCAGCTAGGTACTCCAGCAGAGAGGTTAGAATAAGGGTACCCTTTGTCTGTAGTCTATTTGAGTAGGGGAACCCTCCCCCAAAAAGGAAACGGTAAAAGGGCACCTAGCTGGGGGACCTAGCCAGGGTTTCAGGCAAGTGCAAGCATCGCAAGCTCTTTGACGCACATGCCACTTGCACCGGCCCGCCTTGCAGTGCACGTACACCTTGTGTCCCAGCGCGCGCTGCTCCTCGATAAAGGCCACGGCCTGCCGGAGATCAACCGCTCAAACCTGAAATGGCTGTGGCGCAAACCCAAAGAATGGAACCCAAAGATGGAACCAAAGACTCCAATCTGCCACCCTAACTATTCTAGCCTTAATCCAACCCTAAGCCCATCCTAAACCAACACAAAAACGACCCTGAACAGACCCACCGACCCAAAACCAACCCTCAACTCAACCCTAAACCGACCCTAAGCCAACCCTAACCAAATCCTAAAACCTCCGTAGACCCACGCTAAGCCCAGCATTAAACAATCCCGAACCACCCCAAAACCAACCTTAAGCTCAAGCCCACAAAAAATACAACCCTAAACCAACCTTGCCCCCACCCTGAACCCACCCAAAAAAAAAGCCTATATCCGACCTAAACCCACCCTAAACCCGCTGCACCCACCCTAAACCCAACCCAAACCAACCCTAGGCCAGCCCTACACCAATCCTAACCAACCCTGAGCCACTCCAAACCACCCTGTACCAACCATGAACCCACCCTAATCCAACTCTAAACCCACCCTGAGACTCTAAGCTAAGCTTGACCCAACCCTAAATCCAGCCGAAGCCAACCCTAAGCCAACAGCAAACCAATCCACATCCAAGCCTAAACCAACCCCAAACCCCACCTAAACCATCCCAGACCAACCCTAAACCAACCTACATCCAACCCAAAAAAAAGAACAACATACCCTTGACAAACCCTATGAAATCAAGCCACCCCAAATCAACTCTAAGCAGCCCTTAAGCGACCCTAAGCCACCCGGAGCGCAACCCCCAACGCCACCCTAGACAAACCGCAAACCCGCCCTAAACCAACCCTACACCAACCCTAAGCCAACCCTATAGCCACCACACACCTACTCTAGACCACCTAAACCAAACATAAACCCACCGTACCCCAACCCCAGCGTACATCAACCCTAAATCTGCTCTAAATCAACCTAATCCAACACCCGAAGCCGACCCCAAACCCACTCTACACACACCTCAAACAGATTCTATTCCAACACTAAATCCACCCTAAATCGACCCTGAAGCCTTTCGACACAAGCCCTAAACTTATTCTAAACCCACCCTTAACCAACCCTCAACCAACCCTACATCCACCCTAAGCCAACCCTAAACCAATCATAAACCCACTGTAGACCCATTCTAAAGCCAGCCTTAGCCAATCCTAAACCAACCCTAAGCCAAGGTAAGCAAAAAAACCCACCCTCATCCACCTTAAACCCACCCTATACTCAGCACAGACCTACTCTAAGCCAACCTTAAACTTGAAACGACCATAAACTTACCCTTCCCATCCCAAACTGCAGTTTTGCCATCTAACCTTTCTTATTTGCCCTCTGGCTCCTTCATTTGAGCCACACCCAAAACATGGCGAGTCAAAATCTTCCAGAGCCGCCCTGGGTTGCTTTTCGGCTTCCACCGGTCTGCCTTGCGGAGGTCGGCGGTGGCTGGCTCCTGGTGGTCGACCGTCGGCAGGCGCAGCTGCCGCATCTTGAGGCGCTCGTACTCCGCCTCGCTGGGCCCGGCGGAGAAGCGGCTCGGCTGGTTTTGAGGTGATGCCCAAAAAAATGTTAAAAGAAAGCCGCTCGATTTTTGGGGGGTTGGAGTTGGACCCAATTTTTGTGCTTGGAAGGGAACCTATAAAAGGAAAGCCCACCCCAAATTGAGGGGTCGTAGGCCCTTGAACCCTTTCAGCCTTCGGCCCGGCATACTCCTCGCAGAGATTCACCACTGCCCGGACGCCCAGAGCCTGGCTGGCTACGAAACCGGCAGGGCTTGTGGGATCACTCGGGGTTTATCCAACCACTTCTGCGATAATTTGGGGAATGTCCCCCAGCATATGGGGGGCTAGTCTTTGGGAAGCCCTTGTTGTTGTATCACAGAACTGGGTCATGTCCCACAGCCCTGTGCATGATAACACCAATGACCAAATTGGTTTGGGGTGCTTGTTTGGACACGTGGCACAGGAGGCCCCAACCAGTTTTGGTTTGCCTTTGGTTTCCCTTCAGCCAGGGTGAAAAGACTTGCTGGTTCTCAGCAAGGAGTGAGAAATGGAATGACCCCAAAACAAGACAATCCCTTGCAGCTTCTATGAAAACTCCCAGGTTCATTCCCAACACACTGGCTCACGAAGACAAAGCCTGGGTTGAGCGTGCCATGCTTGCATTTGGCAAAGTATGAGGAGGCAGCCACTTGGAACAAGCCCCCAATGCCGACTGATCATAGCGCCATTCATCACCCTCCTACCAATTAACATGGAACCTGACAGGGGTTCCCTGGCAGCATGTTCCTTTTGAAGGGAAAATGGTAGTGGGAGGGACACTTCGAGCAGGTCCAACACTTGCCAGGATTGAATGCTGAGCGGGAGGTCGAAAAAAGAAGAAAGTCCTGCCGCTTCAACTGCCTTTACTATGTAACTGCCCCTTTGAATGCGCAGCTCCAATCAAAGCCGGCAAGTAAGTTTGCAGCTACTTGTTTCTCAAGCAGGTGACACAGTGGCCCAAGGCCCTGCACAACCGCGCAACTGTTTTGGAGCTGCTCCCCCCTGTTTGGCCAAAGATCCGACCACTTGCCCTACTGCACAGGTGATCACCTTCCCCCCCCGCAAAAAAAAAAAGGAAACAAAAACACATCCAGCTCAGCTTCTAGGGTTAAAATGGGCCTCTGGCCGTGAGAGCACACCGTTCTTCCTCCAGGTCCCCTCCCCGTCCCGTCCCGTCACGACGCGAGCCACGGGAACCCTCCTGCAGCTGCGCCGGCTGGCCCAGCACCGCCAAAGGCGCCACGCCTCGCCGCCGCCGAAGCCGAAGCCGAAGCGCTTCAAGCCGGAAGCCGGGCGCTCGAACGAGGGAAACCTGTTGCTGCTGGCGGAAACCGGCCCCGCTGCCGTGGACCCAGTTCCGAACATCCGGCCATGAATTGTGGAAGATTTGGGCATCAAAAGGGGGGGGTAGCTCTGCGAGTCCAGACCAGAATCCTATCTCAACCAAAAAGTGTTTAGATCCGTTACCGAAATGCCTTCAACCAGCCAAGACAGTTTGGCACCAGGCAAACCCAAGCCTGGGCAGGGCCAGCCAAAAAGACCTATGTCAAACCTGCGCTGATCCCTGGAGAAATCCGTTGGCCAAATGGTTCAAGGAAGACACCTGGCAGAGCAAACCCGCACGCACCAGCTGTCTTTTTTTCATCTTGGTTTGCCGCTGGGTTGCACATTGAGTGGGAGCTGTTCGCTGCCCCAAAAAAACTCACCGCTGACCGAAAATCATTCGGAGTCGCCTTCATGCCATCGCCAATGCCGGATGGGCCCCTATGACTCTGCAAGCCATCTGGTACGTCAAGACTCCAAGCAATGGAATCCCAACTCCTACGCTGAAGGCGACCCGTGACAGGCCATAAATTCTGAATGCCACTGTGCCCAGGTCATGCAATCGTGCGCCGTGCCGTGCCCTGCCAAAGACCATGATGCAACGATCGAGGTTTCCGTTTTATGCAACGGGCAAAGATGCTTGCAGCGCTGCAAGAGCTTGGGGAGTGGCTAAGACTGTGCTCTTGTGAAACTGAGCCCTGTTGTCTTTCGACAGCGCGCTAGTGAGACGGAATGGCCGGTCTAAGGAAGCTAACTACACATCTGCGTCGTAGGCAGCCACATCCAGTGAGCCACCGGTCTGTACAATCTCGAGCGTAAGGCCGAAGCGCTCACTCCAGTGCAGGATGTGGCGTAGAGAAAACCAACGATGGCTCGCCCACCTTGGAAGAAGGTCTTGCATGAAAAGGAGGGGCAGGCGGAAAGACATCTAGAAGCCATTGGGTCTCAGCTCCAGGCATTTCCCTGCCACACGCCCAAAAAAAACCGCCTTTTGGTCCGGCAAGACCTATCCTATCGCTGCCTTTCTGTCCCCTCCACTCCCCTTCCCTTCCTGGCCCCCCCCACCCGCCAGGCCGCTGCCACCAGCAGCAGGTGGCTGCCGTTGCCCGTCACCAGCGCCCGGCCGACGGTGTCCGGCACCCGGAAGGCCCCGAGCGCGCGGCCGCTGGCGAAGCCCAGCGCCACCACACGCCGCGCCGCCGCGTCGAAGGCCCAGAGCACCGGCTCCGAGGTGCAGCTGGGGGCGGGGCAGAGGTGCAGCGCCGTGAAGTTCCCCTGGCCGGCCATGGGAAGCGAACAACGGCAGATTTGGCCATGGGGGTGTCAACATTTGTGTGCCCCAAAGACGGCCTTACATGATACGTCCAAAACCAAACCTATCCCCCAAGTAAAGGAGCTTTATCCCCAGAGCTCGCCATACAGTATGCAGATGAGTGTGGGTGAAAAATTGGGGAGCCCCCAAAATGGCTTGCCCTGGGAAATGGAAGCGATGAACACCTGCGGTGCTTTCCTTTTGACCCATACCCATATGCCGGCTTTTTGCCAAGCTCGTTTTGCCCGGTGAGCTCGCCATAAAGTATAATGGAATGAAACCTGGTGGGCTGAAGCCGAAAGAGTCGGTGCTCACTGAAGAGTGTGCCTGGCGCCTTTTGGTACCGGGGTTCGGCGTGAATGGCTTCAGACGCGCCTTGCTTGGCAGCCTCAGGTTGGAGACAAAGTCAACCCTGAGCTCCTGCCAAGTGTTGAAAGGCCGCAGCTTCGACCCCCCCCCCCCGCAACCACACCAAAACCTCACGGGTCGCGGTTGAGCAAAGGCCGGCCACCACCACAAAGCAATCGCCTGAAGCAAGAAACGTGCCCAACTTCCATGCCCCCCCCTCCTCCCTCAGCTCTCTCCTTGGAGTTGTTGGAGACCCTGCAGAGCTGCAAGCCCTGGGGGTTCGCCAGCACCAAGGCCGCCGCTGCCTCGCTGAGCGCCAGCACCGCGCCGCCCTCGCCCTGGGCCTTGGGCACTGGCAAGGAGGCGCCGCCGAGCTCCGGGGCGGCCAGGAGGTCCAAGGCGCTGCCGGACGCCGCCGCGCCCGCGCCGCCCGAAGCCACGGCGTCCGAGGCGACGAAGAGACTCTGGGCGCTGGAGGCGCTGGAGGCGCTGGAGGCGCTGGAGGCGCTGGAGCCGGAGGCCGAGAGCGCCACGAGGTGCCCGCTCCAGTCGCCCAAACTCCTGGCGCTGTGCGGCAGCACCACGGGCGCGCCGGCAACCCAGGGATTCCCACGGAAGGTGCGCAGCAAAGGGCCCGCCGCAAGCAGCAGCTCCGAGCCACTGAGCATGGCGGCTGTGGGCTGAAAAAGGGGTGGCCAAACCACCGGAGTCTGCGTCCACGGTAAAGCTATGGAAAGATCTTCGCTCGTCGCAAAACCAGCGATCAAGGGGGAAATGATCAGAACTGCCAGAGAGGACAGCGCCAGGAGGATCTCCAAAACACAAGCCCCAAGCCGCAGGCCATTGGTGAGACCTGGCTTCGGCCAGCCAAGCGAAAATCTCAGGAAGCATCGCCGCCTCCAGCTCTTGACGGATTCCGAGCTTTGGGTCCGTCCGATCTGCACAGCAATGGAGTCATCACGCAGCCCAAGCGGTCTAAGCGGCTCTGGCGACTGCGGATCAGACATAACAGTGGTAACGGCGGCGGCTTCTGCACGGGTTTCCAAGTTGTGCTGCGGGGGCGAGTCCTCCTCTATTCTCTGCGGGCTGGCAAACACTGACTCAGGCTGCGGCAGCTGCGCCTGCCGCCGCTCGTTTCGGATGGTCACTTGGGGGCTATCGTGGGCGACCACTTGGCAGTTCTCCAGGCCCACGCGCAGGTCACTGCAGCAGCCGGCGATGCCGGAGGGGGGCGCCGACCTCGACCGCGCCCGCGTGGGCCGCTGCTCCACCCCGGGCAGAGCCAAAGGCGCAGGTCGGGGCCGCTCGGGCCGCTCGGGCCGCTCGGGCGAGCGCTCCTCCCACAGCATCCGCGCTGGCCCACTCAGGGCCCCAGGCTCAGAGCTGGTTTTGGAGACCCCGCTCTGGCGCTTGGGCCGGTCTGGGGAGTGCAGAGATGGTGGCATTGGAGAAGAGGTGGGCGTCACCACATTCACCTCCTCCAAGTTTGCTCGCTTGCTAGGCGTCTCTGCGACAAAGCTCTCCTTCTCCCAAACGTCCAGCGGCATGATCCGGATGGCCAGAATGGACGGGAGCAAGGCCACGCACACCAAGACCGGCTCGTACCACCACATTTGGGCATCGTGCCTGGGCTTGCCAATCATAAGCCTCTGCCACCCCAAGCAACATATGCGCCCATCTATCAAAATCTTGGCAAGGACGCAAGGGTGCTGAAAATAAGGTTGCCTGCAATATTGCAAGTTCCACGCGTGCTTGCTTTGTCACCCCGCTGGATCGCCATCTCTTTGATTGTTTACACTGGAAGGTGTCATGGCATGTGCAACACAGGATCCTACTTGGGACGCCAATGCCAGTAGCTAGCGCAGGGCAAGACACAAATAAAGCCCAACATCGCTGTTAACAAGCGCAACCATCTTCAAAAGCCCACAGGCTGTGCAAAAAATATGTTCAGAAATGCTATCGAACCTAGCGCACAGCTGGTACCAACTGACAATTGTGATTCGCTTGACTCTGTTGGGAAGCCAAACAGCACCCAACTCCAACGCATATCACAATCCATCACAACAGCAATGTTTACCGCGGCCCGTTTTCTCAACGTCTGGAACATTCCGGAACCAGCAAGACTTCACAATGGCTCTCAGAAACTCGGCCCCAGCTGCAAAAGCACGCTCATCCGCGCAAAGTAGAGGATGCAGCACGCCAGCACCAGACACGAAGTGCCGTGCCTCAAAAACAGGCCCGAAAAACGGCGCAGGTTCAGCACCTCTCTAACCTCGGTGTTGAACTCCGCCAGGGGCCAATCCTCTTCCTTGGCTGGGGGCGAAAAACATCAAGCAGCACCGGAAGCACTGCGCTTGGAGCTTGGAAACGCATTCCGTCCCCGTAAAAATTATCCCGGGCTCCTTAGTCTTCATTCCCGCCACTTGGACCCTCCTCAGCCAGCCGTGCAGTGACAACGCACAAAGAAGCTACAAAAGCTGAATTCTGCTCATTGCTTGCAGCTCCTAGGACATTGAAAGCACACGCGTGACCTTTCCAAGGGGTCTCACCAAAAGACAAACCCCGCCGAAAGCCTCCTGCCCACTTTCGCCCGAGTTGGCCCTGCCGGGCAGCTTTGCAGTGCACCTGCCCGGAGCGCGCAACCACTACCAGCGCCTCGCACCCAGCCTTGAAATTCCAGCGCACCACCACGTCCACAAAGCCAGCCTTCCTGCAACGGCCGCCCCCCATCCCCCAAGCCCCCCACCCCAAGCCCCCCACGACTCACGAGTCATGGCCCCTTCCCGCTCCTGGGCTTGGCCAGCACCAGCTTGTAGAGCGGCATCTCAATGTCATTCCGGTCCACGTACATTGAGAAGCCTCAGGCACTCCAAAACCACCGTGAGCCTTTGGCGGTTGCGAGTTCGGCAGTGCCTCGCGTTCATGCATCCAGTACATCAGTGTTAATATCTGACGCTTAGGAATACGAATCTCAATCATTGGTTGCTGTTGACCCCTGTGAACCTTTTGTGGGTCCAACACGGAAAATCCCACCTGCCCCAACCAAAAAACATTCAAAGTCCACAGATCCGCTACCAAATCGCCATCCCAAACACTCCCACGCCCACTCCCCCCCCCTGCCAGACACGACCTCACACGACACGTCCCCCGCGTGTTGCGGTCGACGCGTCTTCGACGCGAAGGCGGCGCCTTCCACTCGCCGGAACTCCCCGAAGCCGCTCTCGCCCCGCCAGTCCTCGTGGAAACCTTGCAGGGCCATTGGCAGCTCCTCCGCCGGCCAGTCGGGCACCTGCCCTGCAAGCCACAGCGCCTGCCCGGCGGCCCAACGGGCTAAGGGAACACAAAAACACACCACCGGACAAAGCACCGGACCGCCTGCAAGCCGCAAGGCCAAAAAAAAGAGACCCCCACAAAAAAAACTGGCTAATTAGCAACAGCTGAAGTCGTTGAGAAGAAACAGCTGTGGCCTCCAGAT
>CAUJNA010002403.1:0-34978 GCA_963377175.1 Effrenium voratum | reverse complement strand
GCTTTGAACGCCGCTGGGGAAGAAACTACCAGCAAGCAATCTGCGAGTTTGGCGAGACACAACTTTATCTTCCACCACAACACAAGAAGCTTCCAAAACCAGACCTACGGATGCGGAAATGCATCTGGCTCGGAAAAGTTTCCGAAACCGGAGAAAACTACGTCGCAACGGAATCAGGCATACAAAAGGCACGAACAGTACGGAGACTACAATACGACCTCGCACTGTTGAACAAAGTTTCCATGGGCACCACGACGGAACACCTACAACCCGTTCGCAACACTGTTGGACACGCAACTACAACCGTCAGAGAAGAGAAGGTCCACGCAAGATTTCGGACAACAGACATCGTTGCGGAACCCGCAACGAAACAACAACGCACTACACCACCTCCACGACTTCCGTCTACATCAACGTCAAGTTCACGACCACTACCGGATAGTCCTATGGCTACTTCACCAACCGGACGACAACATCCACCACTACCAGCACACCTCGACAAACACTAAGACGTTTAACTCCGGAAGAAGTAACGCAACCAACCAAAGCACAGAAGACCTCAAAGGACACTACAATCAGATTAATGGAATAAGCAACCAAACCACTACGACAGAAAATCAACGCAGTGACACTTCCCAACGGAACATCCATCACTCCCTACACCAACGACGACACCTCAGAAGACCAACCCATAATCTTCGACAACGAAGGTTATGACGAAACACAACTACTGGAAGGAATGAAACACGAGTCAAACCAAATGACACTAGACAACGTCTACGACGAAGTAGATGCGTCTACCGTCAATGACAACGTCATCAGAGAAGCGATACCTACAAGATGGGTACACAGAAGGCAAGGACCAGGAGTACGAAGCCGAACCGTCGCGAAAGGCTACACGGAGAAGATCGAGGACGAAGACTCCGTCTACGCCTCTACACCAATGTTCACGACACTCCGGACACTCCTCGCACTACAAATGTCACGACCAAACTGGATCGCGCGACTCGGTGACGTTTCTACAGCATTTCTACACGCACCCATCGCAAAAGACCACGACGGTAAACAACGTGACGTCTACCTTTGGCCACCTAAGGAACTTTGTCCACAACGGGGCAAAATCTGGCGACTAAAGAAAGCCATGTATGGACTACGCAGTTCACCAAAAAGCATGGCAGGACTACCTGGCTGAAGCGTTACAAAAGCTCAGCTTTGTAAGACTAAAGTCAGAACCTAACGTCTACACCTATGCGACTCGCGAATGCTGCATCATGGTCTACGTGGACGATCTACTGGTACTTGGGACAAGACTGCGGTTGACTCCACTTTTGAGGCCGTCCAGAAGCAGGTCCTACTCAAGCACATCGGCTACCTCGAACCTGGCAAACCACAACAATTTCTGGGAAGAAACATTGACCACTTTGGCAACGACTGCAACCTTGGACTGGAGGACTCCTACATCAACAACATGATCGAGGAGTCTGGAATGACCAACTACAACACTGTGACCACTCCAGAAATTGCCCACTACAAACCAACAATAGAGGATGAAGTGCTAAACTTCAATGGTTAGCATACACACAACCAGACATCGCACACGCTACAAAAGAACTAGCACGAGACCTCACAGCACCTACAGAACTTTCACAAAAGAGAGTTAAACATTCACTACGCTACTTGCACGGCACCAAACACTACAAATTCACCATAGAACCAACAACAACACTCAGAGCAAACACCGACAACGTCTTAGCTCTCGACGTTCATGTCGATGCTGACTGGGCAGGATGCCCTACTACCAGGAAATCAACTTCAGGTTTCAACATCATCTTTTTAGGAACAACAGTTGCATTTGGCAGCAGGACACAAGCTACAATAGCACTCAGCTCAGCAGAGTCTGAACTCTACGCCATTTGCACGGGAGTACACCTCAGAAACTTCCTACTCGAAACCAACATTTGCAGCAAGCTAAACCTACGCATCCACACAGACTCCACAGCAGGCAAGAGCATTGCTACACGACAAGGCACCAGCAAACGAGCAAAGCACATCAACCTCAAACCCCTCTACACACAAGACCTCATCAAACACGACATCATTAGAATCCTTAAGATCAACACACTTCACAACAGCGCAGATTTGTTTACCAAATACATCAGCAAGGCAACACTAAACAGGCTCATCCAGAGCATTGGGATACGCATTTAGCACTACGGACGAGCAGCACAACAGTTTCACCGCAACAACAACAACAACAACAACAACAACAACAACAACAACAACAACAACAACAACAACAACAACAACAACAACAACAACAGCAACAACGACAACAACGACTTTGGACATTTTCTTGTATATAAGTAGCTACATGTAACACGACACCTTTGGCATGTAAGTAACAGTATCTACATGCATTTTCACTTGCACTTTTGGCGGCTTGAGTCAACACTACAGTTGTTTGTTTTACATGTCTGCGTGCGCCGCCTGCCTGATAGCTACTACTCAGGCTCATTTTGTTTTTGCCCCGTTTCACTACATTTTGCATTCCACTGCAGCAACGGCCGCTCCACCGACTGCAGATGCTACGATGGGAGACGCGACTACGCCTGACAGGGCGACTACACCTGACGTGGCGGTCACTACCGGCTCCAGTGACCAAGGAACCCACCTCCTCAGACCTACAACGAGGCCAACTACCGCTTCAACCACTAAACGCCTGGCACTACGGCTTACTACAACCCGGCAACCGTCATGGAGCAACTACACCTCACGCACTACCAGACTACCACTACGCCGCCACTGCCCACCAACACTCCCTACGCTCAATTTTTCACTGCACTTACACTGAAAGAGTATCAACTCCTCTCACAACAACAAGCGACTCCACTTTCACAACTTGACTACACACGACCCATTCACTGCATCCCTGGAGACCTCCGGATGCCACACTACACTTCCACACTGCTCAGCGCTTCACTACCTGAAGCAGCCAATGTCCACACAACTTCACTCCACACTACAACTGGCAACAACTCCAACTACGTCATCATCCAACTACAGATTGGACAACAACTTCTCCTGAGGTATCTCACTTCAGGACAGTCTGTCCACTTCACAATTTCCTACATGATGTCGGTACAACACAACTACTACCTTCCAACTACACAACATCCACAAACCATCTACAAGGTGGAATACGACATGACTACCTTCACCGACACCTACTGGAAATACCACATGCCACTACTACTACCGGACCTCCTCTACAACCGCGACCAACTACACGACTTTCAACACAAAGCCACTACTACAATTCTCTGCAAGAGCATGACCAACCTCACACAACACCACAAGACACAACTACATCGTTTCCTCAGGGGCTACGATCAACATATGACTTGCCCTGAGATTGACGATGAGAGGCTACGAGCAACTACATGACCACCTTTTTCACCACCTACTACGCGACCTTGGACAGTCGACTACAGATGGTCCAAGCCTGCCGCGCCCAGCACTGGGCACTACACGCTTGAGCTCCTGCTCAACTACATCCAGTAACTGCCTCACGAACTCCATCCAGCACCTGCACTACTACTGCCAATCCATGTTTTGAACTTCAGTTGAAAAGGTACTACAAAGACCTTTTAACTGAGGGGCCGTGTTAAACTACATGCTTCACTTCTTGCACTTGTGTTGCATGCATGTTCACTACTGCAGGCCTTGAGCTCACTACATGGCATGAGTCAAAAGGTTGGCAGCTGCAGACTGCATTGATTGTTTGTTTGAATATTACAGCACTTGCACTTGTAGTAACAGTATCAACCGAGAGAGAGAGAGAGAGAGAGAGAGAGAGAGAGAGAGAGAGAGAGACAAAAAACATCTGCCGTACCCAGTGTCCCGTTTGCGCACCTCCTCTCACAGAACCTCCCGCACGCTGCTGACGGCAAGCTTCTGTGTCTGGCGTGGCGGAAGGCGACAACGCGACCTTTCCCGGAATAGAAATTTGGCAAAAACTGCAACCTTTTCATGACAGCTGGCCAAATTGAACATGAGACTCTTTCCGCTCTCCCCTGAAGATCTGAAGGGCAACATGTGTTAACAGGGAGTTCAAACTAACCGCGAAGGCGCTTGCGCTTCAACATCTGTTTCGTGATCTTTCTTGGCTCTTCTTTGCAAACAGGACTGCTCGCTGCAACAAAGTTCGCGGCGCCTCTGCTTACTGCAGCTCCTTCGCGCGCATGCGCACCACGGTGGGCCCGTGGCCCACCGTCACCGCCTGCGCAAGCGCCCATGATGGCTCCATGCGTGTGTGTGTCTCCCTTTCCTTGGCTTCAACACAGGCGCCTGGGCAAGCGTCGGGGGGTCCCTTTCCTTGTTCGCAGGGTGCCTGGTGTAGTGCCCCGCCTTGGTAGATGTTTGTTGGGCTGCTGTTAACCACTAGTCGCGGAGACAATGCCCCTCCAGCAGCATCCAAAGATGTCGACTATGACGAATCTGGAGCTTCCTCTTCACCAAGTTCGCGATTTTGGACGCCTAAACCAAACCAACCACCCTCCGCTTCAAGCCGCCCAGCTCTGCCACAAGCGACGGCGCGGAGAAAACAGCACCTCAGCTGTAGTTTGTGAGGGAAGGGGATATTGAGAAGAAGGCCATTTAAGCAACGGGCCCTGGTTGTGCGAGGGTCCACCAAACCTGGCACGTGGGCTAAGCGGGGGTAGAGACAAAGAATCAAGATTCTGCAGTTTGGGTCTAGCTGGGCTGAGGCTTGCTTCCACGCCCCGCGCCCCCAAAGGCTGCCGCCTTTCATGTGTCGAAGCAGGGCAGCACTTCGAGTCAGCTCCACCTGCTCTGCAGCCTAAGATTCTGCGCCCGCAAGGCCGTAAAAATTTATTCGTGAAGGGAGGCCAAGAGAAAATCCCGGGAAGCCGGGCGGCGAGTCTGGGAGCGCATCGTTGTGTAGCACTGCGCTCCCAATGTTTTCTGGGAGACACCGGGGCAATCCTGTGCCCACGCCAGGATTGAGTGTGGCAATCCTGCGCCAGGGTTGACGGCAGGGCGTGTGAATGGCGGAAAAAACACACTCCGTCAGCGAGGCTGCGAGGACCGACCCGCTGCCGGACCTTCGGCGCTGGCCCGGTGATGCATTGAAGCCTCCCCTTTCCAGTTCCGAACTCCACGCGGGCAGCAACCAAAAAATGGTCCGTGCCTGTTTTCAGTTCCGAGGCACTTGTGTTCTCGAGCATCACAGTTGCGCCGCCTGACACGCCACACCTGCCTGGCATAGAAGCCTCCACCCGGCCGCACCACCTGCCCGGCATCGGAGCCACGCCAGCCCACCGAGCCCGCGCCACACCGAGGTCGGGATTCCACCGAAGTCGGAATTCCGACTTCGCTTTTTTGCCCGAAAAACCCAGGGCAGTCCGACATTGGCGCGGTGAGCCATCAAACGAGGTTGGGCGAGCCCGTACTCATTGGGCGAACCCGTACAGAGTCGTTGGGCGAGCCAGTGCTAAGGGGCCGTTGGGAAGCCAGTACTAAGGGGCCGTTGGGCGAGCCAGTACTCAACCACTTTCACAGTGGCCTCCACGCCACTTTCACAGTGGCCTCCACTTTCACAGTGGCCTCCACTTTCACAGCGGCCTCCACTTTCACAGTGGCCCACAACGCCTGCGCCTGCTTGGCGCTGCGCCTGCTCGGCACATACAAGTGCCTGCTCGGCACTGTGCCTGCTCGGCACATCTACTTACAAGTGCCTGCTCGGCACTGTGCCTGCTCGGCACATCTACTTACAGCACTGCAAGTGCCTGCTCGGCACTGCAACTGCCTGCTCGGCACTGCAAGTGCCTGCTCGCCACCGGGGCGCCTGTGCCTGCTCGGCACTGTGCCTGCTCAGCACGTTTACCTACCTCCCACCGCGAAGTTCTCCAGGATGTACACCTGACAGGACAAAATCGGGGGGGAGGGGGGGGGGCATTAGGGCTTGAACCACATGCACATGCAAACATGCAAAACCGTGCAAAAAACCAACATGTCAAAATGACATATTCAAAATCATGTCATGCAAAAACAAGATGTCATATCAAAATCATGTCATGCAACCGCACCATGCAAAACCCATGCAAAAACTATGTCAAAAACCATACAAAATCGTGCGAAACAAGAATGCGCGCGGCGCGTACGCTGGCGTGGCGTCTATGCCGGGCAAGCGCGGCCGGGAGGCTTCTATGCCAGGCAGGCGCGGCAGGAATACGGCGCGCTAGGTATCGAAGCCTCTGATGCCGGGCAGGAATGTGATGCTGGAAAGCATAAGTGGCACTTATGCTTTCGAAGCGGCCAGGTGGGAGGCTTCTATGCCGGGCAAGTGGCGCGGCCGGGAGGCTTCTATGCCAGGCAGGTGGCGCGGCAGGAATGTGGCGCGCTAGGTATCGAAGCCTCTGATGCCGGGCAGGAATGTGATGCTGGAAAGCATAAGTGGCCAGGTGGGAGGCTTCTATGCCGGGCAAGTGGCGCGGCCGGGAGGCTTCTATGCCAGGCAGGTGGCGCGGCAGGAATGTGGCGCGCTAGGTATCGAAGCCTCTGATGCCGGGCAGGAATGTGATGCTGGAAAGCATAAGTGCCAGAGTCAGCTGGGTGAGTCAGCTTCGGTGAGTCAGCTTCGGTGAGTCAGCTTCGGTGAGTCAGCTTCGGGCGCAGTGAAGACAGAGCACGCTTCTTTGCAGAGCACGCTCCTTTGCAGAGCACGCTTCTTTGCAGAGGACTCTCCTTTGCAGAGCACGCTTCTTTGCAGAGAGTAGTAGTAAGGAAAGGCAGCTTATACCAACCAATTAATTTTGGTTTTTTGGTCCAAAAACGCTCCAAAACAGCCAAATTTCGGCCAAAAATCCTTTGTCACCAGCGATGTCACCGCTTCGTCACCGCTCCGTTTTTGGAGCAAAAAGCGCTGAAAACGGCGAACTCCGAAAAGTGCGTTTTTCGTGTCCGGCGTCACATGTGCTGCCTGGACCTCCAAATTCGCTCGTTTTCCGCCGAAAACCTGCTCCAGGTGTTTGCCGTGCTCCGAAATCCGTTTTCTGCCCCGAAAAACCTGCGAATTCCAGCCCGCTGAGCTTGTCACCGCCGAAGTCACCGGTCTCTAACACGTCAGCCCGCCGAGGTACCGGGGAGGAATCGAACCTCCAATGACCCATAGCGACTCAAGTGAGGGCGCGTTGCGAAAGTACAACACCCCATTGTTACGAATTCGTGTAACGACTACTCCTAAGAAAACATGTTTGAAGGACCTGTCACGGGCAACATCCCGGAGGTCCTGGACAACGGAGAGGTGACTTACGGCACGCACGTCACAGCAGGACAGCTGGCCCTCGCTCTGACGCCCTATGCTCAAGTAACTGACCTGGCGGTGAACACGGCAGCCGCCGGCAACAACGCCGCTGCCATCCAGTCCCTGGACGACAGAGTCACCGCCGAGCTGGCCTCAAAGCTGGACAGCAGCGCGCTGGCGCCGGCGATTGCGCCCCTAGCAACGGCCGCGGCCCTGGCCACCACTGACGGACAGGTGGCCGCGCACGGAAGCAGCATCGCAGCGCTGCAGAGCTCGCTGACCACGGGTCTCTCCAACAAGGCAGACCAGTCGGCCTTCGACGTGCTGGAGGGCGTGGTGGCCACCAAGAGCACCCGGACGGCGTGGACCTGAAGCTGTCCAACTACAGCACCACGGCGGCCAGGAACGGCTCCATCGCCTCGGCCAACAACGCCACGCTGGCCACGGTGGCCGCCAACTACGGTCTCAAGACGGTGGTGGACCAGCACTCCCTAGACATAGCGGCGAGGATCACGCCGCTGGAGGTAGACACCAAGGTGGCCAACGCTCTCCTGGGGGCCGTCACCGCCGCGGCGCTGGCCTCCGAGCTCGCGAGCCGAGACGCCACCATCTCGGGGCTGCAGGCCTCCAAGGCAGACGCCAGCGCCCTGACTGCTTACGCCCTGCAGTCGGCCGTGGACACTTCCTCGGTGGTGGACTCTAAGATAGCGACAGCCCTCTTGGACGCTGTCACCACGGCAGCCCTGGACGCCGCCCTCCTCGGCAAGGCGGACGCAAGCGCGCTGGCCTCCCTCTCCACGGTGGACGGGTTGGACACGCCGCTGGAGGTAGACACCAAGATAGCAAATGCCCTGCTGGGTCTCGCCACCGAGGCCTTCGTCGCAGCGCAGCTTGCTAGCCGGGACGCCAGCATCACGGCGCTCCAGGGGGCCAAGGCCGACGCGACGTTGCTGGCCTCATACGCCACGAACGCCGCGCTCTCGGCCAGCGAGACCACGCTCCAGAGCGCCCTCGACGCAATCCTCGCGTCGCTCGCCGCCCTGCAGCTTTCCGGCAGCGGCGGAGTTGTTAACGCGCCGGCCTGGGCGGGCTTCACGACTTGGGAGCTCGTTCGCGGAAGTAACGTCGTTCGCAACCTGCGTCTGGGGGCTCCTCTCTCTGCTGCGCTGGCCAACGGCGACGACACGCTCAGCATCACGGCAGACTGCTTCTCCACGGCGGGCATTGACGCTGCTATAACAGCAGCCTTGCTGGCCTACTACACCTCCTCACAAGTGGACACTCTGTTGGGAGACTACCGCACAGGGGCAGCGCAGGCACGGAGACGCAGGCCGCCATCACGACCGCGCTGCTGGCCTACTACGCCTCGGCGCAAGTGGACGCGCTGTTGGGAGACTACCGCACGGCAAGCGCGCAGGCAGACGCAGGCCGCCATCGCGGGCGCGCTGCTGGCCTACCGGACGGGCCGGACCAGGACGTGTTCACAACCAACCAAATCACCTCGGCGCTGGTGGCGTACCGTTCAGCCGCAGACCAGGACACGGCAACGGCCTCGAGCATCGCAGCGCGCTGCTCAGCTACTACACCATCGCACAAGTAGACGGCCTTCTTGCCGGCAAGCTGGAGGTCACGGAGGCAGCCTCGACGCTGCAGATAGCAGTGCGCTTTCGGACGACGGAGGGGCCGACGAGGTGGTGGCCGCCATAGGAGAGCAGATCCTGGGCCCCACGGACGTCTCGCTGTCAAACTGGACGGTTCGCCCCAGCAGCGGCTGCAGCGTGGTCCTGGCCACGCACGCCGCGGGAGTGAGCGTGGACGGCTACACCCTGACCCTGGCGGCGAACCCGTGGAACGACCCCGGGCCGAGAGCTCCTCTTCGCCTGCCGCTACGGCACGGCCTCTCTCTGTTATTTGTGAAATCTAAAACCGCTCACAGCGCATCCTCAGAGGTTGTCATTCAGCAAATGTGGATTCTGCGAAAATTTGGTGGTTTTGCGCGGTGCGGCCACAGCCCTTCTGCTTGCACTTCTGCAAGGGTTTTCAGCTTGCTTCAATATGCAGGCAAAACGGGTCCTAGTCGCATTCTGTGCGTCTCGGAAGTTTAAGTTGCCCGGGCTTAAAGCGCTGTTTCTGGCCTTGTAAGTGCGTTTCTGTTGCGGAGCTTTGTGGCTCGCAAAGCCTGATAAGTGCTTTATAAGCGCAACGGTGACTTAGAGCAGAAGGTTGGTTGGGTTGGAATTCTCTTGGCCTCATTTGCTGTGAGCCTTGGGTTACGATCCTGCGCCGGCAACAGGATTGCATTTGGAGTGCTGGGTAGGGCAGCGCTCGCAGATAGGCCAACGCATTCTGAACGACTCCATCGCCTCGGCCAACAACGCCACGCTGGCCACGGCGGCAGCCAACTACGGTCTCAAGACGGTGGTGGACCAGCACTCCCTCGACATCGCAGCAAGGATCACGCCGCTGGAGGTCGACACCAAGGTGGCCAACGCTCTCCTGGGCGTCGTGTCCGCCGCAGCGCTGGCCTCCGAGCTCGCCAGCCGCATCTCGGGCCTGCAGGCCTCCAAGGCGGACGCCAGCGCCCTGACTGCGTACGCCCTGCGGTCGGCCGTCGACACTTCCTCGGAGGTGGACTCGAAGATCCTGGACGCCGGCAAGGCGGACGCAAGCGCGCTGGCCGCCCCGCTTTCCACGGTGGACGGGTTGGACACACCACTGGAGGTAGACACCAAGATAGCAAATGGTGTGCTGGGTCTCGCCACCGAGGCCTTCGTCGCAGCGCAGCTTGCTAGCCGGGACGCCAGCATCTCAGCGCTCCAGGGCGCCAAGGCCGACGCGACGCTGCTGGCCTCGTACGCCACGAACGCCGCGCTCTCCGCCAGCGAGACCACGCTCCAGAGCGCCCTCGACGCAATCCTCGCAAAGCTCGCCGCCCTGCAGCTTCCCGGAGGCGGAATTGTTAACGCGCCGGCCTGGGCGGGCTTCACGACTTGGGAGCTCGTTCGCGGAAGCAACGTCGTTCGCAACCTGCATCTGGAGGCTCCTCTCTCTGCTGCGCTGGCCAACGGCGACGACACGCTGAGCATCACGGCCGACTGCTACTCCGTCGCAGCGGCGGACGGCCCTCGCGGCTGCGCTGCTGGCCTACTACACCTCCTCACAAGTGGACGCGCTGTTGGGAGACTACCGCACAGAGGACGCGGAGACGACCGGGGCCATCACAGCCGCGCTGCTGGCTTACTACACCTCCTCACAAGTGGACGCCCTGTTGGGAGACTACCGCACGGCGAGCGCGCAGGACACGCAGACGCAGGCCGCCATCGCAGGCGCGCTGCTGGCCTACCGGACGGGCCCGGACCAGGATGTTTTCACAACCAACCAAATCCCCTCCGCGCTGGTGGCGTACCGCTCGGCCGCCGACCAGGACACGGCAACGGCCTCAAGCATCGCCGCCGCCCTGCTCAGCTACTACACCATCGCACAAGTGGACGGTTTGTTGGCCAACAAGCTCGGAGTCACGGAGGCGGCCTCGGCGCTGCAAATAGCCGTGCGCTTTCCGGACGACGGAGGGGCCGACGAGGTGGTGGCCGCCATAGGAGAGCAGATCCTGGGCCCCACGGACGTCTCACTGTCAAACTGGACGGTCCGCCCAGCAGCGGCTGCAGCGTGGTCCTGGCCACGCACAC
The DNA here is from genome assembly GCA_963377175.1 of Effrenium voratum. Classification (NCBI taxonomy): domain Eukaryota; class Dinophyceae; order Suessiales; family Symbiodiniaceae; genus Effrenium; species Effrenium voratum. The sequence goes on along the minus strand of CAUJNA010002403.1, from coordinate 23,968 downwards.
CGCGGGAGTGAGCGTGGACGGCTACACCCTGACCCTGGCGGCGAACCCGTGGAACATCGTGCGCACCTACAACTTGACCCCGGGCCGAGAGCTCCTCTTCGCCTGCCGGTACCGGCTCGGCACGGCCTCCAACTTCGTGGTGTACATGTCCGAGGCCGACAACGTCTACGACCCCTTGTACGGCAGCTTCGTGGGTGACCAGGGCGCCTGGAGCACGGCCAAGATGTACATCACAGGTTTGCCTCCGATACGGAGTTGCGAAGCCTCTGCACTTCGGGGCGGCCCCTTCCAGGCGCCGGGCGTCACACCTCCGGCCCCAAACCCAGAGGAGGTAGGAAACGGGTGGACGGTCTACGGCCTCCGAGATCCTGGACGCAAACCCTGGAGGCCGGGCAAACACAGGGAGAGTGGGTCGAGACGGCAGACACGAGGCCTCTCGGTCCTGCTGTTTGTTTTTGAAGCACGAGTTCCTCGACGGAGGGGCCGACGACGTCACGCTGGCCACCCTGGGCGAGGTGCTGCTGGAACCCACGCTCACCACATTAGGCAACTTCCTGGTGCGCTCCAACAGCCAGCTCCGTAACCTCGGACCGGCGCATCAAGGCCGTGGAGGACGCGGGCGCCTTCCGAGCACCAACGAACGCGGCGAGGAGCTTCAACCCACAGTACAGCGACATGCAGCAACTGCGGGCCGTGGACTCAATGACCGTCCGGAGCACCGAGGGCCAGGAGACCCTACTGCTACCCCCCCCTGAGACTGGACGTTGGACGATCAAAACAAAGGTTGGAGGGGCTCGATCAAAGTCAAACTCGTAACGAGCAACAGCGATTGCGAATGTTTGTTAACAGACCAAACCACTGAAGGACAAAAATTAAATGCACACGCGGGCAAGGACCACTCTAACTACTATGACAAAATGTTCCCATTTGCTGGTCGCGTCTAGCTGGACAAAGCCTCTTTGGCTGGCTCGGCCCGCCCAAGTTCTGGCACTATCAGGGCACGGATGGCCAATTATTTGGTGGGTCCAGAACCGAATCGCACAGCCCTTTGAAAAGACCACACTGTTGGTTCTGCGATCTTGGCGAACAAATCTCCAGTTATCTAGTGGTACTTCTACGGCTGCTTCCCTTTCAACATGTACACCAATTCAAAAAAACGGAATCGTTTTTTTGAAGGGCCACTGAACAACTGGGAATCAGGCGGTGTTTAGTGTGTAACATTTCCTGAAAATAAAACTACATGTTAGCCCCAATTCAGCTGGTGGAGTCTGCAAGTGTAATCAACGATGCCCAAGGCCCTGATCTGGCCGGCTAATTGTCACTGTACCAACTTGGGGCCAATATGCTAATTGGAAAAAATATTGCTCACCATGATCAACAATTGACCCGAGAACTTGGATGTGGGTTTGTCTCAAAATTGGAGATGCCGTTTCTGGTTGGTTGTAAAAGGATACCAAAGGGAAAAAACGTCTCCCACATTCCCATGACACTCACTCCAGGCTTGCCAGTGGCACGCACGCGGTCTGACAAGCTTTTGTCTGTGATTACATCTCTGGCTTCAATCTGCTTTGCCACGAAACTGAATACGCTGTACCAAAAAGCTCTGAGACAAGGAAGACACAACGCTGTCAGGGCTCATGGTGTCACGTTGGGCCAGTGAGCGGGACAAGCAGCCGTCAAAGATTTGCCCAGAAAACTCTGAATCTCGCTCGCAGTTAGATACTTCCACCGCTGCCTTTCCAAGTTACGGGTGGTGTCCGGTGCCTGGCCACGGAACAGCAACCCCAGCATGCCAAGGGGCATATCCTGCTTCGGGTAGGCGCTGCCTAGTTTGGCTTGCATGCCCCTCACCAGGCAACTGGCCGTTGCATCCTTTTGATACACCCACATGGCGTCCACGATTTCCGTTTTAGAAAAAGTGGGCGACAGCACCGCTATGTAGGGGTATGTGTCGATCGGCTGCCCCTTCCACCAGGCCAGTATGACTTCTGGGTTGGTAGAATTTTCCTGCGGCACCTTCTCCACATACACCGCGGCGGGCCGTAGAGCCCCTTTTGCCAGTCCCAGCAGCTCGTGGGGCTCGCTGTACTTGGCCTCATAGCATCGAAGGCACAGAGCGACCAGCAACACGGTCTCCCAGTCTTGGCCGCTCTCAACCTTTCCCGACCAGCTCGGGAGCTCCTCGATCCATGCACCAACCTGTTTCCAACCCAGGTAGCAGCACATCTGTCCCACATAGGCAAGAATCCACCGGATCTGCCCCCTTTTGGGGGATTCAGTGAGGGCATCGAAGGCTCGCACTGGATCGTGGTCTGGACCCCGCTCGCCAGTGAAGAACTCTGACAGGAAAGACTCTGACAGGAAAGACTTTGCCAGGATTGGGAGCTCCGACTCTGCAGCAGGTATGATCTCCCGGAACCGCTCCTTCAGGTCCAAGTCCCCCGTCTTGACCGAGTAGATCAGGGACGGGATGTAGCCGAAACAGACGGCCTCCAACGGCGTCAAGGCCGCGCAGTTCGGGTGCATGCCTCTCAGCCTCTGCACCTCAGCGCACCTGGGCATTTTTATGGGGATCGCGGTACGAGAGCTTCCTTCGCCCTTGCCCAAGACTTGATCGAGGCCAGCGCTGGTGGGGATGTGGGTGCTGAACACGAGGTGTCGTCCTGCAGGGTCAAGGAACATCTCTCGCAGGAATCTCCCTACATCTTGGTGGCCATCGGTTGGATTGGCTTTGAGCAAGACGTTCAGCTCATCCACGACGAGGACGACGTCCTGCTTGTCCGCCAGATATGCCTTCAAGGCTTTCTCGCTGCAGCGCACCCGCTGTGCATCTTTCTTGTCTGCGGGCTTGTTCTTCATTAGACTCACAGCAATGGCCCTCAGCATAGTGTCCAGTACCTTTTCGCCATCGAGCTTGGAGACGAGCGAATCCCCGTTGAAGCTGATGAAAATGGGGAGTTTCTCCTCCTTCTTCAGCCTGTCAAAGACCTTGCAAAGCATTGTTGTCTTGCCGCCGCGCATGCAGCGGGAGAGCATGGCAGGAGGCACTCGCGGCTTCGTACTCTTTGTGACCAGTGGCAGATTGTCCTGGACTGCCTGCATGCAGTCATCAACGCAAGAGTCCAGCTCTAGGAACCTTTTGGGTCGGTCACCATCTGAAGGTCGCAAGCAAGCAGCGATATTGAAGTCCTTGGCAGTGACGACCTGCTCAGTGACCTTCTCAGTGACAAAACCAAAAGCAAAAGTGGACTGGAAAGCCACTGCCGGAGAGGGGGCATTGACAAGACAAAGAAACAATGCTGACCATTCATAGCGAATCGAGCATGTTTGTGTTTTTGCAAAACGCTAACCATTCACAACACTCCACAAAGAAGCATGGGTACTTAGTGCGAAAGCCGAGCACTAGGAAAGCAAGGAACATAAGGGTACCAAAACCGAAACAAAACCAAATGTTCCAGCAGGAACACTGCCCATGAGAGTGGCGTCAAATATGTTCAGGTTCTGTGGATGTGATCAGGGCAGCCCCACTGAAAGCATTTCCGCGGGGGGAAATCAAAACCACACAAAACGTCAAACGACACGTCTCAACGTCAGCCGGCAGCAGAAGGACAGTGTGCACACTTTAGCAATCTCCTCCATGCTCGTGCTGTCGGAACAAAATTTAACCTTCGGATTGCATTGTGTCTGCAGCAGCAACGACCATGGCAGAAGGGTAGGTCTTGCTCTTCAAAAGGCAGGCGACTGGAACAGCAGGCTCTTCAATATTTGCGGGTTCCCCCTCGACTGTTTGATAGTTTTGCGCTAAACACTCACACCAAATCAGGCAGATATGAACAGGTACGGAGAAAAATGAACAACAGAACGGGATGGAATGGCAGCAACACGGGCAAAACATGGGCAAGAACACCGCCAGGGAGATCAAAGAGAACATTCATAGAATGCACTTGTGCCTGCAGCAGCAAGGACCCCAATGGGTGCAAAGACGTCAGAGTTTGCCCTCCCTCTCCCCGGCAGACGGGCAGGTCTTGCTCTTTCAAAAGCAGGCTGGGGGCAAGCGCAAAATCACTCACAACGATCAACGGCACGTCTCAATCAATGTCGACCAGCAGGAATGACCGACCTCCAACAAGGAAAGGCAACCATCCGTTCATGGGGGCTCCATACCGAGCCTGCCAACGACACGAACCGCCGCAATCTGCAAAAATGCTATCTTGGGATTTCCTCATTCGGATGTTGATCAGGGCAGCCCCATTGAAAGCATTTGCGGGCCGCAGGGGGAATTCCTCAAAACCGCACGCAACGACCAATGTGTCAGAACAAAGTCAAGAGCAAACGATTTTCCAGCCGTGCCTGGGGCTCCTGCAACAACTGGATCTTCTTGGTCAGCAGCACTGCCGGGCCACGGGGGATGCCATCCTGCATCATCTGCTCCAGCGTGAGCTCCAGCAGGGACTTGCCCGTGACGCCCTGCTGCTGCAGTGCGGTCACCGTTTGCTGGATGAGCTCGTCGTCTGCTTCCAGCCCACCATCGATCAGCACAGCCTCTGCCCAACTGGACACCTGGGCCTTCTTGAAGCCCTCCACCTCCTCGCGGCTCTTGGCGAGCCAGTCCTGCCAGCACTCACCAACAACCAAGCCTGGCGCATGCGAGCCCCCGGCCTCCGCACTACTGTCCTGGCACGATTGCAACCGGCCAAATTTACAACTGCTGATTGGAGCGTCCTGCTGCGGGCTGGCGCGCGAAGCAACTCCGCCACGCCCAGGGTGCCAGCTTGTCACCTCAAGAGCTGAAATTTAGGCAAAAAAATCACATCAACGCCGAGATCTGGACCTGTGCCTTGTGGGAATCCTGGCGGACCAATTGCACCAACTCGACTCACACACCCCAGCTGTGCGCACGAACCGACGGCCTCTTCCAAGCCCTTTTTGGTTGCTTTGGCCTGCGTCGCACGCAAACCGCTTGCGAATCTCAGACAAAGCACGCAGTCCTGCCTCCTCCACAAACTCGCGCAGTTTTTGTTGCAACTCGTCTTTCTTCCCTGAAAGGGTCCACTTCCTGGATATATCTTCTGCGCTTTTCCTGAGCTCAACACTTTCACCGCTCTTGCAACCCCGACCCACGTGCTGCTCCAGCGGCGCAAGACGGCTTTGGTCTCTTTCACCGTGCCGTTGTCCTCCAGCACCCTGTCGGCTTCTGCAACCACCTGAGCGAGGCCAAGCTGGGACGTCGCTTTCTCTGAAGGTCCGCCGCCTCCTCGAGATCGCGCCGGTCCTGACAACCAACAAGCCCAACGTTCAAGCCCGATGCACGTGTCCCCCAGGCCTGGCCACTGTTGTCCTGGCGGCAAACGGCAAAAGATGCGAACAGGCTTCGGGTCGGAGGAGTCCTCTTGCGCAGCCCCGGCGCGCCGAGCGACTCCGGCATGCAACGGGTGCCGTTTTGCCTGAAAGAGCCAAAGTGCAATCTGCTTGCGCCTGCGGGCAACTCTGAGAACTGGGCCAATATGCTGTCCTGGCACTCAGCACGAAACAAGAACATGCAAAGGAGGGACTTCATGCTCCTTCAGCCCAGGAACTCCTCGAGCAAAGTCCTGGGCGGCGGCGACAAGGGACTCCTGAAACCCGAAAACCTTCGGAAAAAAATGTGTCCCAAGACCCAGGCCGTGCTCGGCTGCACGAGCAGCGCCAATGCAATCCCGAGAAGGCAGAGGCACATACCTGGCCGCTGCCTACCGCGGGCACGGTAGCGTCACAAGCTTGCCAGCCTCGGCTTTTGGTCCTGGTCCGCATCATCGCCATGGCTATTCGAAAAGCGCGTGAGCGGCCTGCGATTCCTCAAGCACTGGCACTAGACCCATCGGGCAACCATTGCGAGCTGTTGTTGTGTCAGTGTTGATGAGTACCCTCGAGCCAAGTGTCCAGAGCAAACACAAGATTGACTGGCTTCTTTGGCAACACCAACGCACGGGTTTGGATGCTCCTCCTCCTTTTCACTCGCGGCCTGAAGGTCGGTCGGGCCAAGCCTTGCAAGGCTTCGCAGCGTCCATCCGTCAGACTGGCTGACCCACATCCTGCCGCTGCATCAAAGTCCAAGCGAGATACCAAACTGGCCTGCCTGCAAAACAAGCAGCCGAAATCGGCACCGGGCTGCCAGGGGCTGAAGGGCGGGGGTTTCTGGGGCCCCTAGTCCCTGGGATCACTGGGGCCTCTGGGGTCCCTGGGTCCCTAGGGTCCCTACATTCCCTAGAGTCCCTAAGCTCCCTAAGGTCCCTAGGGTCCCTAGAGTCCCTGGGGTCCCTGCACACGTGTGCATCAGACGTCTCGCCAAGGCCCCAGAGTCAGGGACCTTGGGGACCTTAGGGACCTTAGGGACCTTAGGGACGCCAGGGACCTTAGGGACCCTAGCAACCCGGCAAACCCTACCCTAGGGACCCTAGGGACTCCGAGGACTTCAGGGACCCAGCGACCCAGGGACTTCAAGAGATCCTTGGTGGCCCCAAGGATTTTGGGGCTTGAAGGGATCTTGGCAAGAACTTCACGCCGGGTACCACTCAGCCTGGGCATTCTCCAGCATCATAGGGTCATGCAAAAACACAAAATGCCGAAGCCAACACACACACACACACACACACACACACACACTTATCTCGAGAGGCTGCTCTTGCAGACACGCGATTGTACTGAAAGGGCATGAAAAATCAATCTGCAGTGCAAATGTCACATCATCGAAACCGAACATGAAGCAAACAGTGGTAAACCGAGGAAACACATTAGGTCACGAAAGGATGGCGGTTGGTACGCCGGAATGGCCATTTCCGGTATCCCGTCTTGTGCCTAGCTTTGTTATGGACCAGGTCAGCAGGCATTGCACGCCTGGTCCCCTTTGCAATGTGGAACTTCTCCGTTCCCCTCCCGTGCTCCAGGACGCTTCACACACACGGAGCCCCAACTGGGGCGACATCACTTGTGCGAGGCCCATTGTGTCTTGCAAGCATCAATTGTGCGAGAAAGTCTTGTGGCGATGACTGACCACGCATACTTGGCTTTGGAATTGGTCTTAAGGGAACGGAGGAGTTCAATCTCTCCCTCAGTCCAAGGCTGCGAGGCTTCAGGTTCGGCCTCAGTAGAGGCATCAGTCCTGGTCGATGTGGTAGCCTCGCTTGGTCCACGAGCAGGTTTGGATGCCGTAGATCGTGAGGAGGCCAAATCACGTGTGCGGCGAGCTCGTTTTTTGTCGGGAGAAGACGGAGGAGGAGTGGGCGGAGCCCAATGATCAGGGAATTGTTCGTCATGATCAGTGGGAAGGTGTTCATCTGGAGCATCAGGAGGTGGCTCAAAGAGGTCCTCGAGGGGGGCCAGGAGGGGTGTTGGTGGTGAGGTGGTCAGGTCCTCAATGGCGGGGTTGAGCGTGGCCTCCGGTGCCAAATCAGGTTCGGCAGTCGGACTCTCAGTGAACTCGCGGATGGTGGCGATGCCTTGTTGGGCACTGCCAAGGATGAGTTCGAAGTCTTGGAGCAGCTGGCGTGCTGTGTTGGTATCCATGCTCGCAACGGATTTTGGTCAAACAGTCAAACAGCTGCGGCACGAAAATCAGGTCAAATCTGTCAGGATGCAAAGGCAGAGAAGAAAACCAGTGTGGTTTCGCAAAGGACGGTTTTTCTTCTCTTTGTAAGGTAAAACCGTGTTGGAGGTACAACCTCTTCAACATTGCAAGATCCTGATCTCGCTGAAATTCAGGAAAGGAAACTCGGCTGATCAGCGTGCGTCTGGAATAATATCCAGATTCCTTATGTATCATTGGTGCGGCTGACTTGACGGAGAGCATGTTGTGCTTCTCATGCGAGGGAATGAAGGAGATGGTGCTGCTTGTGAGGTTCAGTCGGAACCCCAAGAAGTCCAGGGCGGCTTCTGTTTCCAGGAAGATGTCTCCTCCATAGAAGTGTTCGTCGCACAGTATGTTGGCGGCCGGAGTCGAGAGCCACCTGGGGGTTGCGATCACGAGTCTGTTGTCCACGTAGCGGAGTAGGAGAGTATCTTCAACGGAGCGAAGTCCCGATGTGATGTGAGTGTTTGTCCAACATTGTTCGGCGACCGCGATCACCATCAAACAGAGAGCTGGGGACGCGGGGGATCCCATCGGTGCCCCACGTGTTTGCCTGAATGAACGAAGGCCGACAGAGAAGATCTGCATGTCAAGGGTGGCCTGAATGATCTCGGGGATGTCGTCGAGCCACAGGGTGCGTTGTGTGGGTTTGTGTCGGCGACGGCGTACGTTGTAGACGCGGGTGATGGCAGAGGTGTCAAGTGTGTCCACTGTGAGGTGTGTGGTAGAGGAGTGTGGTTGTCGTTGTCGGTACCAGGTTAGCAGTAGTCGCCAGGCTGCTAAGAAGCGGTCTTTGTCGATGGAGGTGAAAAAACCGGAAAGGTCCTGGTTTCGGTAGTCCAAATGGGTGTGGCCGAGGCTTAGAAACTCGTGCAAGGACCGCATGAGTTCAAAGAGGTCGCCACCTGAAAACGCGTCAGGGCAAGCCGTGGCCACCATGCTGTGGAGGAGCTTGGCGAGAGCGTCGAGCATGGGTCGGAAGAAGGCGCCAATGAAACTGATGATGGGCCGGGCAGTGGTCCAGTTCTTCTTCCTCTTCGGGAGGATGTAGGCGTTGGCTGGCCTTCCGAATCCGGTCACGGCCCAAGGATAGCGGCCACGGAATCTGGTGACAATGGTTTCTCGTAGTCGTTGGTGGATCTCAATGGCAGGGACCGGCAGAGGGGCGAAGATGGCAGGGTCCGCAAAAGTGGCTTCCAACATCTTGCCGTAGAGAACGGGACAATAGATCATGAGTCGGGAGTCCGCATGGTCTTCGCAATGGCGGACAAGGGGTTCCAGGGTATGCAGAGCCCGTTGGACGTGGGCGTGAAGAAAGTACTGTGATGTGTGTGAAAGGTGGAGGTCGAAATGGAATTCGACAATCGTAGTGAGGGTTGATGGGTCGAGCGCGGGTAGGTTGTTGGTCCTGGCCCAGTGTTGAAATGCCTGGGTCAGGCGACTCATCAAGACCCCTCGTGGAGGAAAGAAGGAGTTGCGCATCGATCCGGATAGCATGTGGGCAGTGTCGGAGTCGAACAGCTCATGGGTGTCTGCACCGGAGAAAAGAAGGTGTCCGTCATGCTTCGGGAGGGATGGGTGTCGTTGGGCGAGGTCGGTGCATGTGCAGGTCGTTTCACCGAGACTCCAGGTTTTTGCTGCCTGGAGATGTGAGAACAAGGCACTGGAGAGTCTCCGATGTGCCTTGAAGACAATGCGTGGTTGCGCCATGTGAAACGGTAAAGCGCTGCGAGTGGTAGATCGAATAAACCCGCGAAGTTGGGTTAAAAGCAGGGATCGGAAAGAAGGATGGGCGAGGAAGGGTGCAAGCATCGGTCTGGAGGGGCCAGGTGGAATGAGGCCCCGGAATCGGAAACTGGATCGAATGGCGGAAAGGCATGCCTGGTGGTGTGGTTCAGGCAGGTGTGTGGCTATGCGATGAAGGACATAGAGAGCGGCGGGTGGGAAGTCTCTGGTCCGTATGTAACGGATGGCATCAAATCGTCGTAGAGTGTTGCTGCAAGATCGCCCAAAAATCGCCACAAATCCAGGCGGTTGTCCACGCGTTTGGCCAGGAAGGCCTGTTGTAGGGCGATGGGTAGTCGTAGTCGGCGGCGTTTTCGCCAGATGGTGGCGAAGCCCTTGTGCCGGGATTGGGAGAAGTCCAATTGGCGTGTGAAGCCCGTGCGTGGCCGGAAATGTCTCTCGATGAAGCCAAAATTGAGAGACGGTTGCAGTTCCTGGATGTAGAACTGTTCAGTGGCTAATAGGTCCGTTGCTGGAACGGCAGTGTGAATGGGCACCGAGGTGTAGTGGTGGAAAATGTCAAAATGTGCCCACCACCGGACTGCTAGTTCGGCATTGACCAGATGATGTCGCTGAACTTGGAGTAGTTTGCGAAGTCGGCTGTGGTCCCGTGCCAGGAGGGAGGTGCGAGTGGCTCCGAGGTAGAAAAAGGTCTGCCACTTTGGATGGCTGGTGAATCTCAGATAAACCGCTGAAGGGACAAGCTGAGAAGAGAAATCGGAAGCAGGGGTGTCCAGGCCAAGTCGAGTAAGCAGGGCTTTCAGTCTGCCGGAACCACAGGAGAGATGGCAGACGTCAAGTAGCTGAAGCTGTGCGAGTAGCCAGGAGCAAAAATGACGTGCGGTGACGTCATCGGTTGGGAAGAACCGGAGAGTGAAACGGAGGGCAGTGAGAAATTGGCAGCAGTGGTGTTGCCAAAATTTGTGCTGCCTGGCTGTGCGTCGTTGTCGGTGTGCTGTTGAGAGTCACTGGTAGAAGTGACTCGCAGCGGCCAGGATGCGGCCCAAGGCCGATGACCCCAGTTTTGATAGGGTTCGCACCGGGATGCCCCATAGCACAGCGGCTCGTTCGAGTTGGGCGCTGGTGTCGGAGTCCAGTGTGGTTGCCCATTTTGCGCAGTCGTTGGACCAGCTTTTTAGGACTTGTTTGCTCTCTTTGCTGGTTTTCTGAGAGGTGATCCATCGCTGGACTTTGGTGTCGGAAATGTCGGGTGGGAAGTTGCTGGTGAGCCATTGGCAAACGTGGGGAGGTGGTTGGAGCAAGTCGCGGGGCTCCTTCCAAGTGGGTGGGGAGGGGAGGGGGGGAGGGGTCGGGGTGCCGCCGTGGGTGGAGGGGGCAGGAGGGTTGCCGCCGTGGGTGGGGGGAGCCGGGGGGGGTTTGGAGTCGTCTGCAATGCGAGTGGGCAGGGGTAGGGCGGGGGATCCGTCCTGCGGTGATGTGTCAGGTGTAGTCAACCGTGGTCGCTTCATGCCGAAGTCCAGGAGGGAGGCCTGAGATGGATCGGCTGGGCGTTTGTTGGATGAGGTGGGTGTGGGGGGGAGAGGGGGGGATGAAGCCTGCTGGGCGAGTTGGTTGTGTGCGTCAGCAAGCTGTTGCTGAAGCTGGAGTATGGTGGCCGCGGAGGCCGGATCGGCCGTAGTGGTGGGTCGGAGGGAGATGAGGAAGTCGAAGATCTTGCTGGTGAGTAGCTTCATGGCTGCTGGTTTGGTGGGCGAGGCGCCCTCCTGCGTGGCTACATGGAGGGCGAGGGCGTCCAGGTCGAGGTGCCGTTGTCGGATTTGGCTGAGTAGTCCAGCAGCAAACACTGATTCCGGCATCGACTTTGCGACAACGATGCGGACTTCGCCTCCGTGGGCGAGGTGACGCAACCACCAACTGTTCCACTGCTCGTGCATGAGGTGGAGGAGGGGGACGCGAGCGATGTCTTGTCCCTCGATGCCCATTTGCCGAGTAAACGCGGTGTGCGTTATGACCTTGGGCAGGTCGTACCCCGCGACGCGGGTGGTGTCGTAGTGATCGTCGCCAGGGTTGAACTCGATTGGTGTTGGGACTGAGTGGACGGGTCGAAGGGCCGGGGGAGGTTTGGATTGCGAGGCGGTGGAGGGGGAGGGGAAAGGTGGAGGGCGGGTGAAGGGGCCGGGGGGAGGGGGGGGAAAGGGGTTGCCGCCGGGAGGGGGGGGGAGAGAGCCGCCAAAGGAGGGTGGACGAGGGCCGGGGTGTGGTGGGTAATGGGGAATAGGTGGGCCGTAGGTCTGACAGGGAGTCGGATGTGTAGTTGGCGGTGTCCATGTCGTGGAAGAGCATCCGTAGGAAGGTCCGGACAGGGCCCCGCACGGGTTTCCGGCCGTGTTGTTGCCGTACATGATGCCATGATGGGATGCCGTGGGCGAAGGCTGAGGTGGTAAGTTTTGCCTTTGGAGCATCGGAACCAAACCTCGAGGGGGTTGGAAAGCCATGCGAAAACACGGGGGAAAAGGAAATGTTCGAACCAAAAGCTGGTGAGCGGAATCAAGCGGGTAAGGTCACAAGGCGAGAGAACGGTCGCAGAAAGGCAGAACAGCAAAGCAAAGAAAAAAAGGCGATCAAACAGTGCACCAATTCTTTTCCTGGTCGGGTGGAAGATGGTACATTTGCGTCCCGCTAAGCCGGGCGCTGCAGCGCGATGCCTCTCAGCATCGCAAACTTGGAGTGAAGGCACCACTTTTTGCCTCGGCGGCATGCGAAGTGGCGCCGCACGTTATGTTGATCCTCGTGGCTTCCCCCGGATTCGAGGATTTTGTGCTGATTGATGGAGCGTAGTTCCCCAAAAGCGATGGCGCCGAGTTGAGACTTTCCGATTGTAAAGTTCTGCAAGAGCTGGCCGAGCGTGTCGGGCGTGCATGCCGTGGGGGTGGCCCGAGCGTAGCATCCAAAGCTCGGGTAGTCATGGTTCTCGGGCCTCCAAGCAGCGGGTCGGATCATGTTCTCATGGCACATGCGGCGCACTCGATCCGGGGTGGTGCCGTGCACATACATGACAGCGTGATGGGAGGCCGTGCCGGATCCAGCTTCCGGGTATCCGCCAGCAACTGGCCAAGGATGAGGTCGGGGAAACCAAGTGGTTGCGAACACCATGCCGTGTGATTCCCGTCCCAAGAGGTGGTAGAAGCTGGGACCGAACGGTATGGGATCATCCGTGTCCATGGCTCGCAGTTCCCAGCATTCCGCGAGGAGATCGGCATGTGAAGGTGGCAAAGCAGGGTCCAGGTTCATCAAAATGGCCTTAGTCTGTTCTATCCTGGAGATGTCCAAGGCTGGAAGCGGGTCCAGCTCCCCCAACTCCCTAGGCGTGGGAACTCGCAGCGGGTCAGTCTTGGCCGTGTCCATGACGTTTCTCCATAGATCAAGCCACCGGTTGTCGGAAGTGGTGGTGGCATTGATGTCCGCCTCCGATGGAGGGGGATCGAAATCATCGGTGTTGTCGAAGGGGGGTTGGGGAGGGTGAGGAGTAGCCAGCGTGGGTCGGGGAGGGGGAGGGGGAGTGGAAGTGAAGGCCGCCGCAGGTGCTGGGTGAGGGGGCAAGCTAGTGTTGTGGTGGCCGGTGCGGGAAGTGGGGTGGGGTTGCTGCCCATGGTGCTGCAGTGACCAGGACGATCGTTTGTCCTGGTTGTTCCGGTGGCCGGTGTGGCTGGCGCCATGGTGGTGCATGTCCCAGCGGTTTTTGTTCTGTGGTGGGTGTCCCCACGATTGGTTCCACCAGTGTGAGGAGGACCATTGAGACTTGTTGGAATCCTTCCCGGAAGTGCGCCAGGAGGTGGAATCATGAGTAGTGTGAGTGGGTCGGTGCGAAGTCGTGGCACTGGGTGCAGGGGAGTGTCGATGGTGGGACCTGTGTCGGGGGGAGCGGGGGCGGAGGGAGACAGTGGAGTGGTGTGCACGTCGGGAGTGGTGGAAGTGTCGGGAAAGGGAACGTGACCTGCTGTAGCTGCGGGATCGTCGGGTGTCGTGTCGTCGGTGCGACTTGTTGTGCCTGCGATGGTGGCTGGTGTGGGAGTGGGAGTGTCGGTGCTGTCTGTGGCGGGAACGGGATCTGCGAGAGTGGGGATGGTGCCGAGTGTCCGGGGGAGGGTGGTTGGTTGAGGAGGTAGCGGCAGGAGCCGCAGCGGCAGCTTTGGGCGCGCGCGCCGGCTGAGGCTCGGGCGGTGAAGATGGCATGCTGCTCTGAGTCATGAAAGGCATGATGGTGCCAGGTGCCAAGTTGCCGTAATTGGGAGGGCCACCGTAGGGCATCATGGCCATCGGGTTGCCAAAGTTCGAGAGGCCGCCGTAGGGCAGCATGGGGAAAGGTGTGAAGGATGCCGTCTGCGAGTTGGGTGACGGTACAAGGTTCATGGGCTGCGTCATCTGGGATGACAGCTGCAAGTTCGGTCCACAATTGCCTGGTGAGCCGGACGCGGTGCCGGTCGCAATGCTGTGCAGGAGCGACTGCATCATGTCATAGAGCTGGTGTCCAGCCATCTCGCAAGGGAGAGAGAAGGTTGGAAAGGGGTGAAACAAAAACACAACTGCGGCAAAAATGCGTCAATGGTGCAAATGCATGCGAGCAAAAATGCGTCAATGGTGCAAATGCATGCGAGCACAAAGGGGTTCTCAGAGGTGCCTGTCAAGTGGCCTCATGAAAGTGCCTCATGTGGCTATGCCGATGAATCTGAACTGAACTCATCCGAGACGAAAGCTTCCATAAACACCCCGAATTGCAGAGTTGGTGTATGACCAACTCGTCACTGGCGCATGAAGCTTAGGAACCTAAAACCTCGTGGGCGCAGCCTTGCATCAAAGGCAGGCAGTGCAACGCACATGAAACCAGCAGAGCACCATTTGGGTGCGGAATACCTTAAGACCTCAAGCTGCAGCCTTGATCGTGGTCAAGCGCGCTGAACGGCAGGTTGAATTTGAACGTATGAACGGTCTTCCCCTCGCAGGGGGCTCCCGCATGTGGCGAGTCCAGCCCACAGCGCCATGTCGGACAGGCCGTGGGTAAACACACTTATCTCGAGAGGCTGCTCTTGCAGACACGCGATTGTACTGAAAGGGCATGAAAAAATCAATCTGCAGTGCAAATGTCACATCATCGAAAACGAACATGAAGCAAACAGTGGTAAACCGAGGAAACACATTAGGTCACGAAAGGATGGCAGGTACGCCGGAATGGCCAATTCCGGTATCCCGTCTTGCTGCCTAGCTTTGTTAGACCAGGTCAGCAGCAAGACGCCTGGTCCCCCTGCAATGTGGAATTTCCGTCCGTGCTCCAGGACGCTTCACACACACACACACACACACACACACACACACGCACGCACACACACGCACACATTGCAAATGGGCCACAACACCACAACATCATCTCCCAACTACAAACACGGATGTAGAAAACACCATGTAGAGACATACCAACATAAAGGCACAAAGACATAAAGATATAAAGATATAAAGAGAAAGGTATAAAGATACAAAGATATAAAGATATGAATTTGTAGAAATACAAAGATATAAATATATGAAAATTCATAAAGAGATACAAATACGTAGAGATATGAAGATATAAATGTATGAAAATAAATAGATATGAGTACACGAAGATAAATAGATGTATGGCAAGTTGCTCGAATGGAAAAACAACAGAAGCTTTCCAAGGACCCAGGGGTGCTGCTGGGGTCCCTAAGGTCCCTGGGGTCCCTAAGGTCCCTTAGGGTCCCTAAGGTCCCTAGGGTCCGTAAGGTTTCTGGGGTCCCTAAAATCCCTGAAAACGCCGTGTGTTGACAAGGATGGATGCACTTTGGGACCCTGGCCAGACGTCTTGATGGAAGGACGTTGTTTCATGGCACCTGCAGCGGACGCACGCGTGCCCAGGGACCCAGGGACCCCAGGGACCCCAGGGACCCCAGGGACCCCAGGGACCCTAGGGATCGCAGGGACCCTCGGGACGGACCGTCAGGGCTTCACTGGGTCAAAGATAAAGATCAAATGACAATAACCTGCACGGGACCTCTTGGCCATGACAATGGAACGCGGCGAGGGCCCGGGCGGAACGTGGAGCTCGAGGCGCAAGCTCAAAAGTTCGGAGTGCCTGAGCGCCAGGAAAAAAAAATACGATTTTGAGGAAACCACGCTGCCTGACTTACAAAAGAAACCTGACAGTACGACTTGACGGGGTTGGGGCAATCGCTCTCAAGGTCAAGGGTTCACCAGGTTGGAGAGACAATACAAAATGCGGGCCTGGCTCAACGAGGTCACGATTTCCAAAGATACACGGGCCTGACGGCGCGGTTTGACGGGGTTGGGAAAAGCACACAAAAAAGCAACGCGAGTCGCGCAAATCCTGGCACGGGACGGGGGGGGGGTGTCCGGGCCTCGCTAGGCCAAAGATCAGGGGGCCTGACAGATTGGCGAGTTGGGACCCAAACCTCAAAGATCAGTTGGCATTGATGGCCATGACAACGGAAGCAGCGAAGGCCCGGGCATGCCTCGATGTCAAAACAAAGCCTGGCACGGGGGAGCGCGAAAACACGACCTTCAAAATCCAGGACCAAACCTGAAACACTGCTCAACGAGTTGACACCAATCCGCACAGGTGCCCAGCCAAAGAGTCCCCAGTAGCACGAATTGGATCCACCTGCAAGCGGCCAACAAAAAGTAACAAAAAAGGCAACTCGCGGCGCTGCGAGAAGATCTGCACGTCGAAGTCTGGGCACAGGGCACGTGAGGTCAAAAAAAACTGTGAGTCTGAAACCACGCCTTTGCACCCACGAGCAGTTCCCTGCCGCCCCGTACCCCAGAGTGTCCCCGAATCTCGCCTTCACAAGGCTCACGTGTTTGGGGAAGCTCTTTCCAAACACGACCGACAACGTGAAAATCGTGAGAAAACGCAACACCGGCAACCTGTCATGCAAAATCACGCTCAAAAACCATGCAAAACTGAATTTCCGGAAAAACAGACAAAACGTGATTTTTCCGGAAATGGCGGCCCTCGAGCCGCTTGAGCCGTCCGCCCTCTAGGAAAAAGACCGGCAAGCAAAAGTCAAGATGACTACCATCGCCACTAGCGTCGCCCTGGGCGAGGTGCAGACGAGCCCCAAGTATCGTCTGGCAGTCCGCGTGGACTCACGTCGGGAGCCCAGCAGCTTCGGCGAGGACCAAGGAACCAGGCAGAACGCTTGCCTTGCGATGGAAAGGGATTCCGAGGCCTGGGCGGCCTGGGAGGAATTCGAGAAGAGGTGCGTTAACGAGCTGTCTTCGCAGTCGAGCCGCATTTGGGGCGACTACGGCGATGTGAAGGACAGGTGGCAGAGCTGCCTCAAGGAGTCCCGACGGGGAGCGACCTTCCTGAAGTGCAAACTGGACGCGCGGAACGTCCGCTTCTGGGACACCGACGGCAGCAAGATCCAGAGGCCCGAGTCGCTGGCGGGCTGCGAGTGCCAGGCCCGCGTCGAGGCCCGGCAGGTCTGGATCATGGGCAAGCAACGCGGCCTGGTGCTGGAGGTCCGCGACCTGCAGGTGAAGCCCAGCACGGGCGGGGACTCTTGCCCCTTCTAAAACTGCGTTCTTTTAATCGCGGATTACCAACGTAAAAGAACAGGTTCGCGAAGACTCGTTTGGGGCCGCTCCATCTGGTCGTGATTTTTGCTCTGACACCGGGTGACAGCAAGGCCCCGGGGCACCCAGGGCACCCAGGGCACTCGGGGCACAGGGGAGGAGACAGGGGGCACGCAGGGTCCATCACGCCAGACGGGGGACGGTTGCCAAGTTGCCGCTCAAACCACTGTCCTCCAGGCATCAAATCCTCATGCAGTGTCCCTCCCATCCAAACAACCACATGCCACAAAATCGTGAAAAATAAAAATGTCAAGGTCAAGTCACGCAACTCCGCCACTTGCTCAAATAGCAAAGCACCACGCAAACCCCGTCACAACCTTCGATCCACGACACTGTGCCCGTTGTACAGTGGCCGCCACTTTCACAGTGGCCCCCTCCATGCCACTTGTACAGTGGCCTGCCACTTGAACAGTGGTCGCACCACCCGCCACTTGTACAGCGGCCGCCACTTTCGCAGTGGCCCCCCCCCCCAGCACACGACACGACAGCGTCAGCTCCGTGCAATTAGGGTGCAATTAGGGTGCAATCAGGGTGCAAAAGGGTGCAATCCCAAAAGCGTGCAAAAACACACAAAAACAGGCCCAGTTGGGCGAGCCAGTATCGAAATGGAGTTGGGCGAGCCAGTATCAAGCCCCACCACCTCCTACCGGTGCCTGCTCGGCACTCCTAAGTGCCTGCTCGGCACATCTACCTACCAGTGCCTGCTCGGCACTCCTAAGTGCCTGCTCGGCACATCTACCTACCAGCGCCTGCTCGGCACTCCTAAGCCAGCTCGGCACTGCCCACCCGCCCCCCCAGCGCCAGACCCTCGTAGTGCTTCGCCAGGATGTTCCACCTCACATCAGCTCGGTGAGGGCGTCACCTTCCTCAAGACAGGGGGTCAGGGTGCAATCAAAAGCAAATTCCATGCCAAAAACATGCAAAACCATGCACACCAAGCAAATGTCATGCAAAAATCCACACATCAAGCAACCGATCCATTTGATGCCGCGCGCTTTGAGGCACCCGGGGCCGGAGCGGCCACCTTGATCGGACGACCTTTTTTTTTTAACCAGCCTAAGAAAAGCAATCAAACCCAACAATGGCATCCTGGGCGAGGCAGCGGGAGCACATCAGAAAGGCGGTCGAGGCCGGATCGAGGGCCCGGGACACGGATGACGGAAGCCGTGTCTTGGGCTTGAGGCGGGGCCGAGGCGCCTACGCGTTGCTCCAGCGCGCGGACGGGGAGCGTCACCAGGGCCGGGGAGGCCTACGCTCGGGCGGCAGCCAGAGTCGAGGACCTTCGACCCGGAGGGTGCGGCCGACTACGTGCTACTGCAGAACGGGCAGCGGGGCCTAGTGCGGCGGCTGCGGGAGGACGGCACCTACCAGCTGACGAACCTAGGGAGGCGGTTCTTCAAGAACAAGTACTCGCAGCACGTAGCACACATCCCAGTGCTTATCAGGGGGATGCGGCGGGCCGGCAAAAACGCGGGCCGGGCTTACGAGCGCAGGGACTGGCTCCCCGCAAATGTCCTGGGTGGGGAGGCCAGCCGGCAGCCCGACAGGCTGTCGGAGCAGCAAATACTGCAAAACGTCAAGCAGGAGACGCTGCGGCTGATAACCGCGGAGGGCGAGGACCGCGCCGCCGGCAGGGCGCCCATCATGGAACTCAGCGACGAGACGTACTTCTACGACCCGGAGGGGGAGTGGGTGGTGTCCTCGGAGACGACGCAATACCGGAACAGCCGCGTACACGTAGAAACCATCCAGCGGCAGAGGCTGCGAGGCCTGCGCCGCGTGTCGTACCAACTGCCGTGCTTCAACAGTATCCTGGAATGCGCATTCGAGGATTCCGGGGACAACGCCTGCGTGCCGCGGCAGCTGGCTCAACTCTTGGGCGTGCCCTTCGAGGAGGTCTGCGGAGACTTCGACGCCCTTGCAGAGCACGACTGGCGCGCGCACGGCATCTCGCCGGTGGAGATACGAGCCTTCTGCGCGTGGCGCAACGCGCCCATGGTCCTCATCTCCAACACCGGCGAGCCCCTGGACCGCTTCGAGCCCACGCAGCGGGAGACCAAGACCGTGCCGGAACGCCCGGCCGGTGCTGGAGCAGATGGGCTGTGCGCTGGTCATGTCCCGGCAAAACCCGAAGCAGACCGTGCCGCCGCTGGAGGAGTGGAGCCCGTGGCAGGGCGAGATCAAGCCAGGCCACTTCCACACGACGGGCGGCTGCTGCTGCTCGCGGAGCACAACCCGCAGGTCACGCTCCGCTCGCTCGCGCAGTTCTCGAGCCTGAAGCTGCGCGCCAAGGGCGGGCAGCGCGTGATCCGTGAGCTGCCCGAGGACTGGGAGCTGCTGCAGGCATGGGCCAAGGGGCTGGGGCTGCACTACCGCGGGCAGAGGCTGGCCTCGCTGAGCTTCGAGGCTTTCTCCACGCTGGTCAAGGCGCCGAGGATCACCCCGAGCCAGCGGCAGAAGAAGCTGCTGCTGGCCGAGCAGGGAGGCAAGTGCGCCGCCTGCGGGCAGCAGATCGGCGCCGGGTGCGCGGAGGTCGACCACATCGTGCCGGTGCGGCAGGCCTTCGCCGGGCAGCAGCAGCGCTTCCAGGCGCTCTGCTTTGAGTGCCACCAGATGAGGACCCAGACCGAAAGCATGCAGCCCACGTCGCTGGAGTCGCGGTTCACGCGCTCGGTCTACGACGCGTACGTACGCTCTCCCAAGCAGCCTCCGTTAGTGTTCCAGGCGCGGGCCCTGGGCAGCGGACCGCTCGAAGGCGTGGACGTGGTGCGCTGCCGCAGGAACGGGCTGGCCAACGCACCGTTCCCACTGCCCATCTTCTGCCCGGCCGACAACATCGAGCCGGCGCAGCCCGGGCACCTCGCAGACCTCTCGTTTGTGGACCTGCAAAATCGGGGGCGCGATGCCCCCGTGACGCTGCTGCCCTACATGGGGCCGGGCTGGTACCCGAAGGTCTCGCTCGACTACATGCTGCGCTGCGGCGTGGCGCAGTGGTCCGACGTGCTCCACACGATGAACGCGGCCAGCCACGTCACCGCGGAGTGCCTGGCGCCGGCGCTGGACGTCATGGAGCAGGCCTGGCCCGAGGGCGAAGAACATATGGCAAAGCTTGCAGTGAACTCGATGATCGGGCTCATGGCACACGACAGCAACAAGGCGTACACGCTGCGCAGCAGCAGCAACGAGCTGGACGCGACAGGGGCCGACACCAGGCAGGTATTCTACGTCGGCGAAGGCCGGTACGTGTGGGCCTTCATCACCACCCGCTCAATCCACAACAACGGAACGCTGCGCCCCATCCACGACTGCGTGCTCGGCTTCGAGGCGACGATGGTGGCACGCATCCGACGAGAACTGGGCCTTCCGCCCAAGTACATCAAGCAGGTGAAAACGGACTGCGTGGTGCTGCAGGGCATGCCGCGGAAGTTCCGAGACAACTTGGAGCGGCTCGTCCACAACACGTACCCCATCAAGACAGGCCACGCGCTCACCTACGCGTCAAGCCAGGACCTGACGCTCCAAGGCAGGGTACACCTGGACACGCGCTCTGAGCGCTTCACGCTGCGCCACCTCTACATCGGCCGAGCCACCTCCGGCAACCTTGTAGAGGTCGAGGTCGTCTAAAACTGAAAAGGGGTCGCAGCAGAACAGCAGCTTGGCGGGTCCAGTCTCGTCCGACCAGACGTGCGGGCCAACCCCGTTTTGGAAGTGTTCGGTGGCTTGCTGCGGGGACGGTGGGGGCGGTCCGGCTTTAAAGAAACGGATGCCCGCGCTGCTGGAGCTCTTCAAGGGCACCGGCTCAGTGGGACGAGCCTTCGGGAAGTTGTGAGCCTTGACCTGTTGCCCAAGTTCGAGCCCTCCATCTGCTGCAACATTCTGCAATGGGATTACCGCGCAGCCCCCCCAATCGCCCGTGCGCACCGAGTACTCCAGGGCGCTGACCACCCGGCCGCGGCGGTTGCCAGAAGCTGATGCCCTGGTCCTTCGAACCATCGAAATCATCGCACACTTGGACCCTCCCACGTGGGCCATTGAGAACCCGGCCACCGGGCTGCTGAAGACCCGCCCGTTCATGGAGCGCCTGCCCTGCGTGGACGTGACCTACTGCAAGTACGGAACTCCGTACAGGAAGCAGACGCGGCTGTGGACCAACATGCGCTGGAGGCCGAGGCGAGGCCTGCGCAGGCCCGCAGCCGCTGCGGCGCGTGGCAGGACGGCAGGCACCTCCGCGCCGCGCCGCGGGGGCTGCGGCTGATGGAGGGGCAGTACGAGAGGGTCAGCCAGCAGCCACGCGAGCTGCTCTACAGCGTTCCTGCTGCGCTGTGCGACGAGATAGCGCGCGCGGCCACGGCAGAGCTTGCGGAGCGGCTGAGCATTCCGGATTAGGCCGTTCTGGTCTAATCCGAGGGGCCTGGAAACAAGTCCTTTTTTTCCGTGGTTTTGCTGGGGCAGCGGGCTTTTCTTTAGTCCAGCACAGAGACAGCGTCACCAGCTGTAGGCCACCATGATGAACAGGTTCGTCGTCGTGCCGTCCAGGCCCTTGAAGGGGAACCGGGCAAGGTCGCCCGAGCGGGTGCTGACACCACTCAGTGGCATCTTGGGCACGCGCTCCGTCGGAAAGCCGGCAATGAAGCTGTGGCGCAGGTAGCCCACACGGCCGATGTCAATGTTGCGCACCGTGTCGTCGTAAGTACCCGCAAGGACCGAGAGGAAGTGGAAGTGCTCCGAGGCTCCCTTCATAGGATTGTGAGGGTACTGCAGGCTGCCCAGCTGCATCTGCGATTCCAGGAGGGGGCCACGTCCTGCCCCGGGTTGGCCAGCAAGTGGATTTTGGAGCCCGCGTCGTTGTCCCAAAAAAGTCACAAATGAGTTTCGTGAAGGCGCGCGCCACGGTGACGTTGTGCTCCGCGACTCCGTTTGGGACGCTGGACTGCTGCGTGTGCACCGTGGGGTAGCTGAACACGAGCGACCTTCCTGAGAGGAGCACGCGGTTGAAGGACTCAACCAGCGCAGAGTCCAGGACGACCTGGGAGGCCAGAACTCGGACGTTCTGGATCACAAAGTCGGTGCTCAGCGTGGCTCCGGACGGGTGCGCCCCGGCGTTCTCGGACCACAGCGCAGTCGTGGCGTCCGCGAACTCGATTTCTATCACCAGGTTCAGCTGCGGCGGCAGCTTCTTCCCGCAGCGCAGGATGCCCACCATGGTGGGGCGCAGCAGCACGTCCGCGTAGCCGCCCTGGTGCACCGCGCGGGCGATGCGGGGGTCGTTGACTTCGTCGAAACCCTCCATGGCCTGGTTGCGGTTGTACTCCCGGCCCTTCAGCAGGTCGTGCACGGCCACGGTGCGGCCGTAGTAGTTGATGTCGTCGCAGCGCTGGCCGTTGGCGAAGACCTGGACGCGCTGGACGAAGCAGGCGGGGTTGGGCGTGGCTGGGGCCAGCGGGTTGGTGCCGTCCGTGTTCCTGACGCGGAAGGCGACGCGGAAGGCGATCTTGATCGACTCGGGGTCGATGAAGGACGTGCCGCTGGTGAGCGGGATGCGGCAGACCCAAGAGGTTGTGGGGGAGAACGAGCTCAGCGAGCTGGGGAAGTACTGCACGTCATGCCGCGCCTCTGCAGCACACGCCCCTGAGGGCGATTCCAGAGGAAGGCTTCCGCACTCCAGCAGAGGCCACGGACGAGGACGTGCGACTTGCCCGGATGTACCAGGGCTACGGAGGAACCCGCTTCGTCGAGGACGACCTGGCTGGAGACCCCGAGGCCGACGCGCTGACGAACAACGGTCAGGGCCCGCCCTCCATCACGGGCCGTTTGCGCAGCGCGGCCGACGGAGCGCAGGCAGCAGCGGACCTTGTGGGCGCAGGAGCAGCAGGGCTCGCGGCGGCGCAGGCCTTCCGCTCCCAGCTCCCCCAGGACGCTGCCGAGTACGTGCGCCTAAATGTGATGCCCCGCCCAGGGCCGCAGCCGCAGCCGCCGCCACAGATCATAGGCCGACCCGACGACGTAGCTCCTGGACGAGGCGGGGCAGCGCGCGCAGGAGGTGGAGCGTGGCGCAGCACAGGCCATAGAGGAGACGGCAGCAGTGGCTGCGGAGGAGGGAGAGGTTGCTGTTGCCTCCGAGGGTGTGGCTGGTGTTGCTTGTTTTCAGCTTGTAGTCCAGGCTCTGCATCAGCTCATCCTGGGCTCCGGCAGTGACTACCTCCATGCTTCTTTATATACACGCAATTTGAGTCGTACGGCGAAGGAAAATGCTATTCCTCCAGTGCGTACATAGATGTACGGACGAGAAGAATAGCGTTTTGTGGCGCAAAACCAAGCTATTCTTACAGGGCGTATATTGATATACGGCCTAGAAGAATAGCATTTGTTCAGCGCAAAACCGTGCAAAAATAAACTCTCCCCAAGGGTTTTTAAGCAGCCTCAATGTCTCGCGCCAGCTGGTCAAAGCTGGGTGGAGGCAGGCTCCGGTGCGACTGTTTGGAACTGGAGCTCGCCCGCGAGCTCGGCTGAGACTGGGGCAGGGTTACGGGGTTCAGGCCCCAGGAGAAGGGGCGCGGCGTGCGGTTGGACTGCGCCTGGACTCGGAAGCCAGACTGGGAGGAGGCGCGGCTGCTTGCGGGGCTGCCGGACGTGCTGCTGCCGCTGCGCAGCGTGAAGTGCTGAGGCTGCGTGGCGTCGTTCATGTTGTTGGCGGACCGGACGTCCTGCACGGCCGCGCCCTCGCTGCCCTGCTGAGGCCGGAAGAGTGTGTTCTCCAGCACCCAGCCCGTGCCGCGAGCCAGGCCGTAAGCTGCGCCGCCTGCGATTCCCACGGCCAGCCCCGCCGTTGCAGCTGCGCCAACTCCTGCCACGCCAGCCAACGTTCCAGCAACCTCGCCCGCGGTGGGCGCCAGGGCTGCGGCCCCCCAGGTACCCAAAGGCTCCGCCCACGCCCTCGGGCAACGGCAA
>CAUJNA010002402.1:927601-937080 GCA_963377175.1 Effrenium voratum | reverse complement strand
CACAAACACAAACACAAACACAAACACAAACACAAACACAAACACAAACACAAACACAAACACAAACACAAACACAAACACAAACACAAACACAAAACACAAACACAAACACAAACACAAACACAAACACAAACACAAACACAAACACAAACACAAACACAAACACAAACCCAAACACAAACACAAACACAAACACAAACACAAACACAAACACAAACACAAACACAAACACAAACACAAACACAAACACAACACAAACACAAACACAAACACAAACACAAACACAAACACAAACACAAACACAAACACAAACACAAACACAAACACAAACACAAACACAAACACAAACACAAACACAAACACAAACACAAACACAAACACAAAAACCAACACAAACACAAACACAAACACAAACACAAACACAAACACAAACACAAACACAAACACAAACACAAACACAAACACAAACACAAACACAAACACAAACACAAACACAAACACAAACATAAACACAAACACAAACACAAACACAAACACAAACACAAACACAAACACAAACACAAACACAAACACAAACACAAACACAAACACAAACACAAACACACACACACACACACACACACACACACACACACACACACACACACACACGCGCGCGCGCGCACACACACACACACATGCATACACACACACACACACACACACACGCATACACACACACCACACACCAACACACACACACACACACACACCACACCCCACACCACATACCACACACCACACAACACATATCACACACCACACACCACACACCGCGCACCGCGCACCACACACCACACACCACAGAGAACACACCACACACAACACCACACACACACACCACACACACACACGCGCACACACACACACAGACAGAGCATGCACTCAGAGCGCACGCCACACAGCGAACTAATATGTATTTTGCGACAAGCTCGTGTCGACGCGCCAAAAGCTAAGGTCTACATCAGCCTGCCCACGTCTTTCCACCTCCATTGGGCACTGGCAGCCCTGAACGCGGGGAAGCACGTGCTCCTGGAGAGAGACACGAGTGGTGCATGCCCAAAGCAAGAGGGGCCCGGTCCCTTGTAGGTGGGGGGGTCTTTTCGGGGAGTACTGGAAACTTCCGGATTAATAGGGAGTTCATATATTACCTTTGTCAGGGGAATGCAGCCCTGATGGGATGGGTTTATCATTGGAGCAGCCTGGTGGACTGGCCATATACACTAGAGATTTTCCATTTGTTGTCTTTCGTCTAGGGGAGCCCCAAACATGACTGCCAAGCCGGTTTTCCTTCTGGCTTCCGTTTAAGACCATCACCCACAGAACTCCCAACAACCGAGCGAGCCGCCCAGTTGGGCCTCAGGAGAAGCCGGCGGTGCTGGACGCGTCCGAGGCGGAGGTGCTACTGGAGGCGGCCAAGAAGTCCCGGAAGGTGGTCTTCGAGGCGGCGCACTACCGGTTCCACCCGGCGGCGCGCAGGCCGTGGGGCCCTGGGGTCGGCCGCACGCGGAGGGGATGGTCGTTCCAACCCCTTTTTGTTTGTTCTGTACCTCACCGCAGTTGGTTAGTGGGTTGCTCGACTGTTTTTGTTGGGTTTTGGGTTAAGAAGGATATATTTGTTGGGTTTTGGCTCCCCAACCAAAGCCTTTGGGGAGTTGTACGGCTGTTGAAGGGGTTGGGTTAGAGGAATTTGTGGCATATCCCACGAAAATGTCTCACTTTCTCCTTTCTTGCATTGACACATCCAGAAATGAAATGGAAAGGCCAAGTCAAACAAAGTCGTCTCTTGAATGTTTAAAGGTGAATATCCTCCTCCCTCCGGAACCCAAAGGGGTCCCCCCAAAAGGAGATTCCGCTCAACAAGGGTGGTTTTAGTGTTCCACATGAATATGTGGCAGTGCATAGTTCCCTTCGTTAGTGAGCCTTTTGGCCTGCTTCAAGCCGAGATGTGTTTTTGGCGGGTGATATTGTTCTACGCAACATATGAGCCTTGTTCAAAATTCAGAATTTACGCTGACTTCCTTTTGAAGCCGGAGCCCCTCTAGGGTGACAGCGTGTTTTCCAACCCCTATATATTGCCATGGAAGCCGTTCACTGGCGGATAAGGCCGGCCTGCTGCATTGTCAGGGCAATTGGTTTTTTTTTTTTTTTTCGGCCTTTTCCGGGCTTCTTTTTTCTTGTTTGCAAACATGCACCTCCACCTTGCGGGTGTTTCCTTTTCCACAGTTCTTTTTCCCAAAGAACTCCACTTTGCGGTGCGTTTGTTTTTTCCAGGTTTAAGCAGCTGGTCAGCGCGGGGAGCACCCCCCCGAACTTCCTGGAGGTGCGTTTCTCCATGCTGGACCCCCCCGCGCTGCTCGCACGCCTCGGCGATTCGGACGCGGACGCGGCGGAGTCGGAGCGCTCGCAGGCGGAGCGCCAGCATGCGCCTGTGTCCAGGGGCGGGAGGTTGGGTTTGTTTTACACTAGTCTAGGTCCCCGAGCTAGGTGCCCTTTGACCGTTTCTTTTTTGGGGGGAGGGTTCCGCTACTAAAATCGACTACAGAAAAAAGGTACCCTTATTCTAACCTCTCTACTGGAGGACCTACACTAGGCTGGTCTTCACAAAAGGGTGGTTTTCGTGTTATGTTCCGATGTAGAACCAACCAAAAGGGGGTCCCCCTAATCCCGAACTCAAAGAAGACACACCCGGCCGTTTCTTGTTAGGGACCCGTTCGTTGGGCTGTGTTCCTCAGACCAGTTTCGCATAGGTCTTTTGGTTATGCCATTTAACGTTGGTTCACAATTCTCAGGTTCACCATGGACCAGAATCAACAAATATTCAACATCTGGATCCTTTTTTGTTTTTTTCCGGGGGAACCCCCTTTTTTGGAAAGGTTTTAAGGGAAACTGGCAGGAGCCGGGAATTGAACCGTAAGAGGACCCCAGCTTTGGTGATATGGCTGAAGGCTTGGAAAGGCATTCACCAAGGATCCTGGGTGATGTTTAGAGGGGGAACCCGTGGACCTCACAGTCTTGGCTGCCATCGTTCGTGGTTGCCATCGTGTTTTGAAGGCGTCCATCTCACTCGCGGAGTTGGACTTGTTTTTTTCTTTTTATGCTGAGCTCCTGGGCTTGGTGTTTTTTGGCCAAGCCTCTGCTGGTGAGAAACACACAGTTTGACTAGGTCCCCCAGCTAGGTGCCCTTTCTCACCCCTTTTTTGGTTGGGAGGGTTCCTAGCCTACTAGAATAGACGACGGCAAAAAATCAGGTACCCTTATTCTACCCTCTCTATTGGAGGACCTAGTTAAGGACTTCTTTGCCAAGCCGCGGGAAGCAAAAAATCATGTATATTTTTTACACCAGCAGCGCGTCTTCCACAAACGGCGGGCGGGGCGGGGGAAAAGTCGTTCTGAGGAGCGCGTGAAGAACCTGGATCGCTGGTGGTATTGCGTGGACATGCTCATGTGCCCTCGGCGAATCCATTCGGTTGCCATAAGTCGCGCGTGTTGACATGAAGCCCCACATGTGGCTGTGGCATAAATAGAAGTGGTACCCATTGTCTGGCCTCTTGAAGAGAAACAAAGATTTCAAAACCTGCGTAAGCCCAGCTCTTTGATTTTGAGCCACACCCATGTGGGCACCAGTCTCCAGGACGCTTTTGAAATAGGGTCATTACCCCAAAACAAAAATGGGGTCAGGACCCCAATGGAAACTCGATCCACGCGTTTTGACATTTCGTGGCATGCCTTCTTTAAGGATTCGGACCCCGGTGTTCGGTGTTCCTCTTGGTTTCCCGATAGAAAACCAACCACAAGCAATTCCCCGCCCCCCCCTCCCCGCCCCCCAACAAAGACAGATTCACATGACTTTCCTTCCTCCCGTCTGGCGTTTTTGTTATTTAAAAAAGCACGACTTGTTCTCCTCCCCCCTTGACCCGCAAAAGTTGGACATGGCCATATGTCCCGCTTACCTGCACAGATGTCAGTCGTGTTTTTAAAGGGGGCAGTTTGGCCAAAGAAGTGGACACCTCCCTCGTACGGCTTGGGCAAGAGTTGTCTAAACAAGGCAGACCCTGACCGTTGAAGGGGGCGTTTTTAAACAACAGGTGTCCAAACATGGGCGCGTCCAAAAACCGCCACTTTCCAGGGAAACCGACACCAAAAAGAACCAAACCTACCGTGGATGGACGAATCCTGCACCACCTAAGAAACCGTGGAATGATTTGATTCCCCTGTAAATACCAACAAACAATGGTTTCTGGTGGTTTCAAAGCGGTGCAGGATTCCGTTCATTCGCAGTATGACGAAGTGTGGCTTCAAAGTACCCCACGGCTCACGGCTCTGCAAGTATTTTAGGCCTTTGTAGAACCATGGCATGCTCCTAGGGTCGCCAAGAATGCCATGAGCAGTTGTGACGGGCATGTTTCAGGGTTGACCTTTCTACGCCAAGTGTTGCTTGGTATCATGATTCCCTTGTAAATACCAACCAACAATGGCGTCCTATGGTTTCAAAGCGGTGTAGGATTTCGTCCATCCACAGCATGGGGGTTGATTAATATTCCTGTCCCTATGTTTGCCAGACGCAACAACGGGACTGGACCCGGGTAGATGAAGGTCAAGGGAAAATCCCAACCATAAATAGCTGCGGATATCCGCCTTCTTAATTCTTTTTCATGGTTCTGGGTCAAAATAGGTACCCAAAATGGCACCCTGGTAAATGGAAACATGGACTAGAACCTGCGGTTTTGTGGTCTAATTAATTTTGACCCACACCCTGGTTCTGGGTAGACCATTGAAATTGATTATGACCCAGGTGGAGCACCGGCACGAAAGACGCGGAGGTCCTCGCTGCCTCCGAGACCCGCTTCGCCATGTCCGCCGCGCTGCGCCTCTCGCCGCAGCTGACCGCAGCTCGGCCGCCCACAGAGACGCGGAGCCAAAGGCAGAGAGGCGGAGGCTTCATGGGGGCTGGGGGATAGGGAGGGGGGGGGGGAGGGAGCCCCAATAAGCCCCAAATAAGGCCTTATTAGGGGCTTAACAAGGGCTTATTTGGGCTCCCTCTCCCTCGCCCCCAGCTCCATGATTTGGAGGTTCAGAGGAAAACCCCTACCATTAACACAAAGAGGGTTCATACAACCATCATAGGTGTCCTTTTTGGTTGATTGGGTTGAATAATATTTCGGGCGATTCCTGGTTTACCTGGTTCTTTTCCCATCTACCAGGGAAACCCATCGATTTTCAACCAAAAAGGACACCTATGATAAGCGATCTGTGTGAAGGATTTGTCCTCCAACTTGGGTCGGCCATTTTTTGTGTTGGGGGTTGAAGCCTGAAGACCTGCCCTGAGGGAGATCAAAAGGTTGAAGCCCGTAGGGCAGGTCTTTGGAGCGAAAGCCCGGTTTTGGGCGAAAGAAGCGGATTCAACAACAAGGAAAGCCACGATTTTTGGGGGGGCGCCTCCCCAAAAAATTGGGGGGGCTCCTCTAAAAGACCCACACTGTTCAAGGGCAAAAGAAGTTTGGTTTAACACACGTCCGCCCGGTTTCTTTTTCTTGCTTGCTGGCCTTCCAAATCCAGCAGTTACTCTCCAGAATCTTGATATGGAACTTAAGGGGGGTTAACAGATTCCTGTACAAATGGGTGCAGGAGAGTTTGAGGTACTTGGAGCCAACACTATCCAAACAAACAGAAGTTCAACTGTTTCTGCAGATTCGGTAGGAATATTCCCCAGTTGAGCACCAAGAGTTGGTTGACTGTGGGTTCTACCAAGAAGGTTATTAAGTTTTATGCGGGTCGTACTCAACCCTCAATGAAACCAGATCGAACTGCCTGTGAAAAAAGCTAATATGGGTGGGGCTCAAAAAACCGGTACCAAAATGGGTTGCCCGATCGGTAAGTGGAAACATGGACCAAAACCTGCGGCTTGCCCCTCCTGTTTAATTTTGAGCCACAGCCATATGGTTTTTGGCGCTGTCAGCAGGGGTCCATTATATTGTTTTGTTTGGGTTTTTAGGGCGCGTCCGTGTGCATGGTTGAGGGAATGCCTGCCAAGACGAAATCCGTAAACGTGGGGTGTTTGCTTTGGAGGGTCCCATCCTCAAAAAAGGAAAGCAACAGAAAAGCCACAATGTTTCGGGGGTCCCACTATTTCTGGGCTGTTCAAAGGCAATCACTTTGGGTTACGCAAGGAATTCATCTCTTTAGTGATTAGTGTGTTTGCGATATATATATATATATATATGGATGGGGATCTGGGATTGGACAGCTCCTGTTGGACACAGTGCTCGTCTTTTTTTTCAGGCTCAAGGAACCCCCCGGTTCAACGCGGGTTTTTTCTCCCGCCTCTCGGGGCAAAGCGACGACCCCCTGGAAAGGGGGGACGTGACCCCGGCCCACAAAACGCCCCCCGAGTGAAAGTAGGTGGTACCTGGCGAAGTAAAGAAGCATTGTGAGGCTTAGTAAAAGAGCCATGACCATCTTGGAAGTGCAACAAAAGAAAGGCCGGGTGAGCACTGTGATTTGTTCCATCTGAAAGTAGTATTGTTTCTTATGCCCTGGCTTTAAAAGGAATCGATTTCGCTACTGGACTACTGTAGGTGGACGAAATCCTGCACCACCAAAGAAACCCTGAAATGATGATTCCCCTGTAAATACTATCGAACAAAGGCTTCCCATGGTTTCTTGGGTGGTGCAGGATGTCGAATTTTCTATTTTTTCCAGGGGCCGGGATTGGAATGATAAAAAAGAAAAGAATGATACTCAGAATAATAATGATAACAATAACAAACAACAAAAGCACTGCTGGCCCGTTTCAGCCCTCAGCCCCAGGCCAACATCTCGATGGCGCGTGACTCGTTGATGGATCCTTTCACCTGGACCGTAGCGGCCCGATCGGACACGGAGGCCCGGGGGTCCAACGATGGGGGAAAGAGGTGCGAATGGTCCCCCAGCGAATGGTGAGCTCACCCAGCCAGTGGACACACTAGAGCCACTTTTTCCTTGGTGGCTCTCCCTTTTTGCTAGTGGCCCAAAAAGTGTACACTTTTTTGTGGCTGGTCACTGGCGAAGTGAGGGTGCCCTTTCTCACCCATGTCTTTTTTGGTTGGGAGGGGGTCCCATAGAAACTGAGGCTTGGGTTTTGGGTTTTTGGGCTAGGTCCCCCAGCTAGGTGCCCTTTTCCCCTTTGTGCCCTTTTACAGTTTCTTTTTTGGTTGGGAGGGTTCCCTTACTAACATAGACTACAGAAGAACAATTGGGCACCAACTTATTCTAGCCTCTCAAATCTGGAGGACCTAGGTGAGCGGAAGAAGCGGATTTCGAACCATTGGCTCAGTAGGTGCTGAATTCGAAGGGCTGAGTTCGAAGGGACGCGAGGAAAACCGGTTTGCCCGTTTGGGGGGCCCTCTAAAGAACAGGCAAAGAAAGGTGATGCATGGGTTCATGGGTGTGTTTGTTGAGGCTACCCTTGAGGGGAAAAGGAACACCCTCCAGCAAAGAAAGAAGTTGCCCTCCCTCCAACAATCATGGAAGCTGTCAGGAGGGTGTTGGAGGCTACCGCAATCCATGTTGGGTCCCATATTTTGGCGCACACACCCCACCTGGACTCTCACACTACCCATCAAAAAGGGAACTCACATGAACTCACCCCATTTGGGTTATAACCCATGTTCCAGGGAATTTTGAGGGTCCAGTCATATACATCCCCTTTTGGCATGAAGCAACCAGAATTGGCCGGTCGCGCCTGAATTCCGTCAGACATTCGAGCTCCGCAACTTTGGGTTTCCCTTCCTTTGGCACCGCCTCAATGTGCGGAGGGGCTCGGAACCCTGGAACTGTGGGGGGTTTG
The DNA here is from genome assembly GCA_963377175.1 of Effrenium voratum. Classification (NCBI taxonomy): domain Eukaryota; class Dinophyceae; order Suessiales; family Symbiodiniaceae; genus Effrenium; species Effrenium voratum. The sequence goes on along the minus strand of CAUJNA010002402.1, from coordinate 929,213 downwards.
GGTTGGGCCAGGATTTTCTCTTGGACGTCCCCAGAGTTGTGTGGCACAGCCTGCAAACAACTGAGCATTTATTCCATTGCTGAATGGGTTGGTTATTTTGCAGTGTTTGCGAGTCAGGTGCTTGTTGTGATTAAACAACCCCCTGACATTCGAAGCTAATAAGGGGGCTGTGGCGCAATGGCAGCGCACCTTCAACCGCATTGTGGGGTGGGGGGAGGTTATAGGTTCAAGTCCTATCAGTCCCACCTTCAAATGTTCTTGGCTCGACTCGACCCAGTTGGGAATGAGGACAAAAACATAGTCAAAAGATGGATTTCCCCCCATACAAATAAACCTTCCGGAAATAAAGCTCATAACGATTGGGTCACTTCCTGGAATAGATCCAAAAACATGAAAAACATTATTGCCACAAAGCATCGTTTGTAGATTGATCTGGGTCAGCTCTTGGAGATGCAGTCCAACACAAAAGACAGTTCAAAAGTGGGATTGCCCTGTTTAAAGAGTACTTCCAAGCTTCATGGAATGTGACCCGGATACAAATCCAACTCAAAAGCGGTCTTGCCCCTTTCAAAGTAGCATTGCCAAACTTCCCGGATTTTGACCGCAACACAAAACCAATTCAAAGTAGAATTGCCATACATCCTACAAACCATTCAGAAGCATGATTGCTGGACTTCCTGGACTCCACCAAGCAAGGGTGATTTCTCATTCACTAGACCACTGAACCACAATCATAGGTGTCCTTTTTAGGTGAGCCTGGTGTTCAATCATTGATGGCACTGGTTCAGAAGGGTTTTGTTTCATTTACCAGGGCCATCTATTTTTCCAAAAGGCCACCTATGAACACAATCGTTTTTGTTTTTCTACACCTTAGGAGCGGTGCGGGGTGTTTATTACTTCGAGGTGGACCTCAGGAGTCGCCGCTCCAAGGCTTGCGGAAGGTGCCGTGGCACCGGACCGGAACCAACAGCTCCCCAGCTGGGTTTTCCTGCTAGGTGCCCTTTCTCACCGTTTCTTTTGTGGGGTTTCGGGTTCCCCTACTAAAATAGACTACAGAAAAAAGTTGGTAGCCTTATTCTAAGCTCTCTACAGGAGGACCTAGCCAGAAGATACGCAATCTGTCTTTCCTATTGGACACAGGTGCTATGGCAACGTGGGAGGGAGGGTAGGCCATAGTCAAAATCTATCCAAACGGAAACCAAAAGGGAATGGATCATGTTGTCCCCCAATCTAGCATCTCAACCACTTGTGCTTGGGTGTGGAAACTCCTAGTGCAAGTGAGGTGGCAACCAGAACTCAGAGACCCTCTATGGTGAAGGAGAGACCACGCTCGGGCCCAAGCAATGCCTGAGGTCCACCGATGTTTTGCGGTACCAAGTGTTGGCTGCAAGGCCTCATGGTGGGATTCTGGGTTGTAAGTTGCGATGCGTGGTTTTTGGGGGGAATCCCCCTGAAGTGAGAAAAATAATCCCCCCCTGAGAAATGAGAAAGACGTGGATGGCAAGCCTATTTCAATATGACAGGACAGGGGGAGTTTCTGTGGGAACGAGGCCCATAGTCTGATTGACAGCAAGGTCTCATTCATGAGCCTTTAAAATAAGTTGCCCCAAAA
>CAUJNA010002402.1:745101-922601 GCA_963377175.1 Effrenium voratum | reverse complement strand
GAGAAGCTACAAGGGGCCAAGAAGCGGGATGATGCGTGTGATATGGCGCTTCCAACCGGTGAGCATGCAGCTGACGCACTATGGACCGGCCGGGAGCGGGCACAGCCTTAAGGCGGCGGATCTTTAAAAAAAAATGGTTGCTCCGCTTTTTCCGTCGCCCGAGCCTCTGGGCACAGAAGGCACACAGGCCATTTGAGCAGCGCCATAAACCCTGACAATACACTTCAGTAAAGGGGGGTGTCCTATAGAATCCCCGGGTGGGAGAGTGGGGCTGCGCCGAGCCGCCTGCCCGGTTGAGTTTGCGCCCGCTGCTCGTTGTGTTTCACCTCGTAGCTGCTGTGATGCTGCGGAAAAAGGCGCGCGGAGAAGGAAAAAAACAGGCGGCGTGCGGCTCGGTGAGGGATGCCTCACTTGCATCGGAAATGTTTCTGGCATTTTCTGGCCAAAGTGGTAAAAGACACGGTTCGATGCTTGGTGTGCTCCTACATTTGCCGTGTCCGTATGCAGCGCCGGGGGTGGGCGGTTGCGGCCGCCTAGCCACGCAACGCGACACCACTCGGGCCCAGCGGGCCATCCCGAGGCAGCACGTCCGCCAGCGGCGGCCCGGTCTCAGCGGCCGGCATGGCAGGCGTGGCCCACGCGCCAAGCAGGCCAGAGGTCAGCGCTTTCTGTTGCGCGACGGCTAGAATGCCCCCTGGCGGCGCCTCCACTCAGACACGCCAGGTGGATTGTGCCCAGTTGCGTTCCAGACCTTGGTTTTGCCAGCGTTGAAATGGATGTGCGCGCGTCGCCACAACGAGCCTGAACCTCCGCCAGCGCGGCTCTGGCCCAGAGAGAATAAGGCGGGCATGAGCGGGTCGCCTTGTTCTCCGCCCTCGGCTTGGGTGACGGCGTGTGGTTGGCCAGCCGCATAGGCAGGCAGCGATTTGCTCCGGGCACGGCTTGGAGGGCCTCCAACATGGCTTGCCGAGAAACGATGTCGAAGGCCCCGACCCCATCAACAGACAAAACGCTCGCCTTGGGGTCGAGCTCGGCAGCTGCAGTTAAGGCATTGGACCAAGGAATCAGCCCCTGGTAGCCAAAGCCATTTTGGCTCAAGCCATTTTGGCTCAAGCCATTTTGGCTCAAGGCTCAAAGGCTGCCTGCCCCCCTTTTGGGTTTGTGTGGTTTGGTGTTTTCCTCTTTTCTTGTGGCTGCCCCTGGTTCTTGTTTTGGGCTGCGCGGCGGGCGCCACGGTCGTGCATAGCTGGGTGGTGAGCCCAGCTTAAACAAACCCACCCGGCCTTCCTCTGTGGCCAAGAGGGGGTCGAAACAAGAATAGCCAAAAAAAAAAAAAAAAAAAAAAAAAACAACAACAACAGAGCCCGGGGGGACCGACCCCGTCACCAACGGTCCGCAACCACCCGACCCCGTCGGTGCCGGCTAGCTGCCTCGGGGGGACCGACCCCGTGGTCCAGGGTCAACAGCCGTGGGGGGACCGACCCCGTCATCAACGGTCAACTGCCTCGGGGACCGACCCCGTCATCAACGGTCAACCGCCTCGGGGGGACCGGCCCCGTCACCAACGGTCCGCAGCCTCGGGGGGACCGTCCTCAGGAACAACGGTCAACTGCCGTAGGTGAAGTAGGCCTGTGCCCATTGCATGTCCGCACCACGCTCTCCGCGCTCGCCTGCCGTGCACTCCGTGGCCTCATCCGGAGTTGCCGGGGATGACACGCCAATCGTAGGCACGCAAGTAGTAGGAACGCACGCCGACCACACTGTGGGGGAGGTAGCCCCCGTCACGCCTGAGTGGCTCCGGCGCGCGAGTGACGGGCCTCATCCAGCCCAGGATGGGGAAGATGCTTGCCCAGTGTGCCTCTGCAGTATGCACGCCGCAGCGCGGGGACCGGAATCCGTATACGTTTGGCCTTCTTGTGGGCACACACTACACCTAGGATGCGTTGCCCACATGAGGGTCAACCAGGCGTGGGTCTCTTGCCCGATTTGTCGGTCGGGTTGGTCCGAAGTTGCCGAACGCCAGCTAACGCAAATGTGCCGCCAAGAAGCAGTGCCTGTGCCGGAAGCCGCCGCAGATTATGACACGAACTCAGTGCAAATCCCAGCTGAGCCACCCGCACCCGCCGGAGTCGTAGCCTTGTGTTGCCACCACCTCGCTTTGATTGACGGCTCCCGGGCCCAATCGGAAGATGCGTGGGTCGCATTGCCAACCCGGCTGATGACGTGGGCCCCCGTGCGGGACAGATCTACGGGGGAATGGCAGCCCGAATGGACGTGCTTGAGATGCAACGCCTGGGTCACGAGCGAGCATCCGATGCTGCAACAAGTGCCTGCAGTGCCATGTTGTGCTGCGCATGGCCTTGCTCTTGACATTGCCCACGGGCAACGTGGTTGGGTTTGTTGCCAAGGCTACCCCCCAGACATCCTTCCGTGCCCAGGGGCTCAACTGCCCATGCCGGCTCTGGTCCCGCAGCCGTGGCCAGCACCGCAACCCTTGCCCAGCACGCGGTTGGCGCCGCAGCCGCAGCAGCAGCAGCCACGGCAAGAGCAGCAACGGCCCAGCCCTGAACCAGCGCCAGCACCACAGCAGCCCCAGCAGATACAGCCGCCGCAGGAGCGCACGCAAGCACAAACGCCTGCCAGGCCTGGCACCTCGTGGCTCTCCAGGGGCCCGCCGGCCACCAGTGACGCTGTCGCAGGAGCGAACAGCTGGTTGTTTGTTCCGTTGTTGCAAGCCTCGGCCGGGAATCTGCGCAGAGATGCTTCAGAGCAGTGGGAAGGACATGCCTTTTTTGGGCCAGTGTGGCGGGAAACTCTTCTCCGCGCTGCCCCGGTCCACATCCAAGCAATTTTGCGAGCAATTGAGGTTCACCAAGCAGCGGCTGCATTGGACCGCCGACTCACAGCCGCAGAGCTGACTGTGGCGGGTGTGTTGCAACAAGCCTCCGGGTCTCTTCCCGAGCAGTCGTCCGTGTTTTGTGCCTGGGCCGTCGAGCACTGCATGCTGGCTGACGGCTACATTCCTGCGGTTGCGCAAGAAGTTTTGCTGTTGCTTTTCCTAGGCGAGCGCGGGGCCGCGCTGCTAGTTGCCGCCGCGGGACAGTACCGGGCGGCCACTGCAGAGCCCCTGGCACATGCGGACGCCGCAAACGACCTCGCAGCCGCGCCGGCAGCGGCGGCCCAGCAACCCGCAGGCGAGCGGCACGCCAATGGCAGCTCAGCAGGCGGCAGCGCTGCAGCGCCAACTGTGCCTGACACCCAACTCGTTGAGCATCGTGACAACAGTACCGGCCAAGCGGGCGCAGCGCCAGCGGCGCTGACAGCCTTGCCTCCAGGCCCGCCGCCCAACGATGCATCACCAGATGACATCCTGGGAGGCCGCAGCCCAGCACCAGCCGCTGAGCCAAGTGAGCCTGACGAGGTAGACACGGCACAGCCGACGCGCTTTCTCCCGCTGCAAGGGGCACGCTTGAGAGCAGCCTTCGCGGCTCTTGATGCCCTGGATGCCGAAACTGTGCTGAGCCACCCATGCAGCTCCGTCCGGTCCCCTCCGCACTTCCTTAAGGGCACTCTCCGCAAAGCTCTCCGGTTTGCCCTTGATTTAATCCATAATGCAGACGGCCACGGAGGAGTTGGGAGCGAACGGGCGTGGAAACTCTGGCTCCTTCTGCCCAGGCTGCTTTTGTTTCGCCCCGCAGGAGGTGCGCCGGTGCCTAAGCAAGACTTCTTGGCTCGCTTCGACGCGTTTTTTCGTGGGGAGTGGCAGCTGCTAGTGAATGTATCAGGGTCCTTTCCGGACGAGAACCAGACAGGTCCTGCTGAGGCACCTCCACGCTCTCACAGTCCAAGGGTGCCAGCAGATGACGCCACCAGGCGGGCCGAGCGTGCTGTCCGGTTAGCGCGCCTAGGGGAGCTCTCGTCGGCTCGACAAGCTCTGCTGTCTGAGCCACTCGCGCCAGGTGATGCCGCCACTTTGCAGCAACTTACCGATCCTAGGAGCCGGCCCGACCAAGCTTATCAGCCCATTGCACCTGATCTGTTGGCTTGGAACCCGGACAGCCCCGCCGAGCTCCTGCCTGACCAGTTCTTTGCCAATCTCCGACGCTCGCGCAAAGGAGCAGCGCCAGGTCCTAGTGGATTGACCGGGGAAATCTTGCGATTAGTGCTGGATGATGACGAGTCCTCCCATGTTCTTTGGAGAGTTGCAGCGCGACTTGCCAGAGCCGATGTTCCCACCGCAGTAGGCGGCTGGCTTGGGATTGGACGGCTTGTCGCTGTCCAAAAGCCGTCCGGTGGCGTGCGGGGATTGGTAGTTGGTGACTTCTTGCGGCGGCTTGCGTCCCGAACCCTAGCGCAGCAATTTGCAGATCACTTCGATGCGGCTTGTCGCCCATACCAGTATGCGTTGTCGACCCGCTCCGGCGCCGAGGCTTTAGTCCACACTTTGCAAGTCCTCACGGAGACTTCTCCGACCGCAACGGTCTTGTCCGTGGATGGCGTAGGAGCCTACGACCACGTGAGTAGGCAGGCCATGCTCGAGGCACTCCGTGACGTGCCGGGTGCGTGCCGGTTGCTCCCTTACGTCCGCATGTGGTATGGGTCCCCGTCAACTTATGTGTGGCATGACAGTGTAGGCCAGCCCCACCGTGTGTTGCAAGCAGAAGGCGGGGAGCAAGGCGACCCGCTCATGCCGGCATTGTTTGCACTCGCCATGCATCAAGCGCTTGTCGCCCTGCAGCCGGAGCTCCGCCCGGAGGAGCGTTCCCTTGCCTTTTTGGATGACTTGTACTTGACAGCGCAGCCTGATCGCATACAACCGCTGTTTCAGGCTGCGTCCCGGTGCCTGTATGAACGTGCCCGCATTTCCCTTAATCACGCAAAAACACGTGTGTGGAACGCAGCCGCAGTGGAGCCGCCAGGCCTGGCGGACATCAGTGCAGCGGATGTGTGGCGTGGCAATGCTCAGCTCCCCGAGGCAGAGCAAGGGATTACCGTTCTAGGAGCCCCTTTGGGCGGAAATGCATTCGTGCGGGCCCAGCTCGACGCAGTGCGCAACAAACAACTTCGCCTCCTGCAGGTCCTCCCGACCCTTCCTGACCTGCAGGTCGCTTGGCTGCTGTTGCTGTACTGCGCGTCGCCGCGGTCCAACTATGCACTTCGTATCATACCCCCAGAACTCACCGATCTTTTTGCCATTGAGCACGACGCTGCAGTGCAGAGATGTTTCAGTGCGATGCTGTTTGGAGAGGACGGGGGGGCGCTCCCGGACACGGCCAGTCGGCAGTCCCAACTTGCCTTCCGCCATGGTGGACTAGGGCTGCGTTCAGCCCGGTTGCATGCACCCGCGGCGTTTTGGGCCTCGTGGGCTGACAGCTTGTCGGCGATCCAGCGCAGAGATCCCGACCTCGCGCAAAAATATTGTACGCCAACTTGAGCCGCATGTGCCTTGTTGCCGTGTCCTGGACACGCTCAAGGCAACCGTGACCCTGCTCGCTCGGCAGGGGTTTGAGGCCCCTCAGTGGCACCAACTCCTTGGCGACGATGCGCCGCAACCACATGATGTTGAGGACGATGCCCCTGGCATCGGGCGGGGGTGGCAGAAAGCAGCGTCGGCAGCTCTTGACTTGCAAAGTGCGGCTGCCCACAGCGACAACTTGGATGCAGCCTCTGCAGCCATGCTGCTGTCCCAGTCCGGACCGTGCTCAGCCCAGGTCTTCTTGATGCTCCCCGTTTGCCCGGAGTTGATTTTGGAGCCCTCGCATTTCCGTGTGTTGCTGTTGCGACGCCTGCGCTTGCCCTTGCCTTTCGTCCCTGCGCGATGCCGGTGTGGAAGGGAGCAGGACGCTCTTGGCGATCACCGCTCTGCATGTCCGCGATCTGGTGTCTTGCGAGCACGGGGCGGCCCACTTGAACGGGCGGCAGCGCGCATTTGTCGTGAAGCAGGGGCCGTGGTTGCTATGCACACATTGGTCAGGGACCTCAATGTCGGCAGCGTGCCCGGAGATGACCGGCGGATTGAAGTCATAGCCAATGGCTTACCCCTGTGGGGTGGCATGCAACTTGCTGTGGATACCACGCTGGTGTCGGCCTTGTCCTCTACAGGTGCCCCGCGGCGCTACCAGAACAGAGCCGAGGGCGCAGCCCTGCGCCAAGCCCGACGGGCCAAGGAGCGCACATGCCCGGAGCTCCTTCGCCCTGACTCACGCTGCAGGCTGGTGGTCCTTGCGCTTGAGGTTGGCGGGCGCTTCAGCCCGGAAACCGTGGACTTCGTGCAGCGGCTGGCGCGGGCGCGTGCGAGAAGTGTGCCGCCTCGTGTGCGCGGCGCCGTGTCGGCTGCCTTTGCCCGGCGCTGGTCCTCCTTCTTGGCCGCGGGCGCGAGCCGGGCGTACGCTGCCAGCCTCTTGGCCTTGCCCGCCCACTCGGCCGCAGGTGTCGATGGGCCGCCGCCCTTGGTCAGTGACGTGCTTGCTGACGGCGGGGAGCCGTTTGCCGCGCGCAGCCGCGTCCGGTGAAGGGTGCCCGCCTGCACGTGAGGAGCTGGCCTCCGTAAAAACAGCGGCAAAGACCTCCCGTGCCCGGAGGCGCCCCATAAAATCCCCCCTGAAACACGTTGAAGCCACTGCGGAAAAAGGCGCGCGCGCGGAAAAAAAAAAAAACGAATTGGTGTCGGTGGCAAGCTTCTTAGAAGGCAGCAGCATGCTGCTGAGCGAGGGTGCGAGCCGCCGGTAAAATCACTGACGACTATCCCCCAAACACGCCCAGACGGTTGCGCGGGGCAATCAAGCGACCCAGGCCGAGCGCAGGAGCAACAACAGCTGGGATCCTGGCACGGGCCAGGAGCTGGGCAACCTTGAAAACCGCTCAGAATCGGCTTCGTTGTCCAGAGCAAGCCGGGCGGTTCCCGCTGTGAGTCCGGACGGGCCCGCCGCAGCCCCCTCTTTTAGCTCTGCGGAGGTTTGCCAAGGAGCCCAGGACCTCTCAGGAGGAAGAAAGTCGTAAGGCGCCGCTGGGCGGAGAAGGTTCAAGGAGTTCGGCCAAGGTCTCCTCGTTCCCTGGGGCTGCGGCAAGGGCCTGCCGAGCCGAGGGCAGCTCGCCGAGATGCACCAGTCGGCGCGCTCAGTCCGCGCTGCTTGCGGGGTCGCGCTCGAGCGCACCTTGCGGGCGTGGTTCCGTGTGGGTTTGGGCTTGGGCTTCGGCCTCAAGAGGCAGGGAGTGACGCACATCCAGGAGCAACTGGTTCCAGCGTCCCTCTTGGAACGCGGCGAGGCGGGCCCGCCCCTCAGATTTGGAAGCCGGCGTTCGCCCGCTTTCCTGTGGAGCAGCATGCGGGGCAACAAAAGCCAGAGTTTCCAAGCGCGCTCTGCCGTAAGCGGGTGGACAACGGGGTCCCCAGCTTCGAGGATTTGACCCTTGACAAAAGCTGGGGGGGCCTGAAACGTGTGGACCTTGAGCCGGAGGAGGGCGTGAACATCGACGGGATCAAGGCTGGCAAGGCCAACGCGCACGCGGCTGTCAGCAACAACAAGGGCAGGCTCGGGAAGTGCGACGCCAGGCTCCGAGCCCAACTCTGTAGGTGCGAAGGCAGCCCGATCAGACAAGGGAGGCCCGCCCGGGATGCGCCGCCGGGGGACACGGCCTGGACGCCTGGAGATCTAGAGCGATCTCGCTCGGGCTGCGCCGGCCTTGGGGGAGGGACCACGCGACGGGGCTCCGGGCACAAGTCCAGCGGCGAGAGCAGCACGGTCAAGCAAAGACTGCCCAGGGCCAGGCACCAACAAGGAAACTGCATCCGGCCGCCGTGGGGTGTGCTGTGGCAAGTCCAAATGCGGGCAGCTGTGTGGGCAGGGAGATGGCACGCTCAGGCGGGACCTCGCCATCCACGGTGTGGGCACCGGAGCGGGCGAGGGGATCGGGACAGCAGGGGTTGGGGGTTGACCTTGCGCAGCCACTTCCGGCGCGTGGGCAAAGGGCGCATGACCACACGTGGCCGCGCACATACATGGGGCCTGTTGGCTCGGACCTCGTCAGCACACTGGGCGAGCCGGGAGGGAAGCAAGGCTCTGCTTCACGGCCCAAGTGACGAACACGGTGGTTGCGGCAGTTAACGCTTGTGAGTGCGGCACGCCCTGTGAGTCAGGGTGAGCTTTCTGCAGCTAGTTCAGCGCTCGTTTCCGGCCTTTTGGCCCCTTTGTCCGAGGAGGCCGAGGAGACCCTCGCTGAGCTGCAGGACCCCGCCCGGCGGCCGCGTGAAGCTTATGCCCCCCTGGACTCCGCACTGTTGGAGTCCCCCGTGCAGCTCTCGGCCGCGTCCATCTTGTCCAACCTGCGCCGGGCACGGAAAAGCGCTGCAGCTGGCCCTTCCGGTTGGACTTCCGAGTTTTGTCGTCTTGCTTTGGACGACGAAGCCACCAGCGTACAGAGGCCGTCGCACATGCCTTGGCAATGGCCGCGGATTTGCACCCTGATGCCACCCTCCTCTCCGTTGACGGGGTTGGCGCCTTTGACACCATCAGCCGGCAGGCGATGTTGCAAGCCTTGCGGGACTGCATGCAACGCTGGCCGCCGTGCAGCGCAGCTTCGCCCCGGCGAGATGTTGCTCGCCTACCTGGATGGCATCTATGTCATCGTCACTCCTGAGCGCGCTCGCCCCGTTTTTGACTTGTTGTCCCTCCACTTGGGCCAGCACGCCCGTGTCCAACTCCATCGTGGCAAGCCACGGGTTTGGAACGCCTCTGGCGTCGTTCGTTCGTTCGTTGAGCCTTCAGCACCATTAAGGCGCCTGGCTAACGCCATCAGTGCGCATGCAGGCAGAGCTAGGGCCGGCACAGTACATCTCGGCGAAACCAAAACTGTGGGTAGGCAGGGTGTCAAGCGCGAGAGAACTAATGAACGGTCTAAATATCGCGGAGAGCCGCTGTGCGCCAGAGGACGCTGTCAAGGGTTCCCGTTGTTGCCGCCCTATTAACTTACACTTGGGCTGAGCGGAGAGCCGCCGTGCGCCTGAGGACGCCGCCCTACGCCTGTGATAACACAGGACCCAGCAAACCAAGTGTTGGTCGTGCACAGCGCCCAGTCGGCGAGTGTTCCATGTGCCGATGCGTATGTCATGGCGAGTTCGTCTTGTCTGTCTTTGCCGCTTTAAGAACTTTCCCCATTGCACTCGTCTATGTTTGCGTAATTTGTCGGCTTTCCGGAGTACCGCGTTGCTGCTTTGCCCATGTGTGCTACCCGTCAGTAGTTGTGCTGCGAGGGTGGCCCAGTATGTGGCCGCTTTTCGGCGGCGTTTTCTATCGGCTCGGCCTGCCATTTGTGCTGGAGCTGAAACACAGCAGCCGATGTGCGCATGATGGCGTTCTATGGGGCGGAGTTCATTGTTGTCTATCACGTGAGTTGATTCGGCTATGTCTGCTCAATTCCTGCCATCGGCATTCTCCTCAATTAGTTCGGAGAGTCGGAGCCCACCCGCCTCTACCCGGAGTAGGGCTGAACACGGAGAGGAAGTGGTACGGCCGTCGAGTCCCCAAGAGGCCATCTTCCCAAGTCCAGGTTCAACCGGTATCTACCCCGTTGCTCCTCGTCGGTCGGTCTACACCAACCACCTCTATTAAGAGGAGGGACGTTTGCCTCACCCTATGTATTTCCTGATTGTGTCAGTCTTTTCCTGATGTTTGTGTCTTTTCCGCGTTCGATGTTCCTTGGTTCGATTCCATCCTCATCTCTGTTGCTAATTGTCTGCATGTCCTCCCCTTGTGACCCGGATCCGATGATTACCTCGCATGTGGGGTGAGTTTCCAGGGCGCACCACGTGGAGGTTTGGAGCACGCGCGACCATCGGTTGGCGGCCGATGGTCCACTGATGGCACAATGAGAGGGAGTATCAATGCGCCAGCTGGCTGCTTCATTTCATCTCTTCATGAGTTCAGTAAGAAAGGAAAAGACAAAACAAGGAAAAAACACAGAAAAAGGAAACCCACACGCACGCCAAGCAACCCGCGGCAAGCGTCCAAGGGGCCCGACGAGAAAAGAAAGGAAAAACGACAACAGACAAAAAAAAGTCGTTCTTTTCAGTCATTCTTTCAATGTGTCTCGCGCGTGCCAGCCTCAGTGCCCCCCCGGCATGCGAGAGCTTGGTTCCAGCAGCGAGCCCGCGTGGGTGGGGGATACCAGCCTTTCCCCGGTGCAGCGTGGCCTTGTCGTCCCTGGTGCCCCTTGTGGCCACCCTGCCTTCGTGGCCGCGCAACTCGAGCGCACACGGGAGCACCAGGACCGGCTCCTCCAGGGCATCCGTGCGCTGCCTGACCTGCAGTCTGCCTGGCTTCTTCTTTTGTTTTGTGCGTCGCCTCGTTGCAACCACACTCTTCGCATGTCGCCACCCGCGGCTTCCCTGGATTTGCCGCCGTGCATGATGCGGCTCGCTCGGCCTTTCTGAGACCTTCTGGGTGCCGGCCCCCTTCCCGAGGCCGCTCTGCAGACCACCCAGCTGCCCTTCCAGCACGGTGGCCTCAACTTACGGTCTGCCGTTGCCCTGGCCCCTGCTGCCTATTGGGCCTCATGGGCTGACACCCTACCGGTGCTGCAGCGCCAGCTTCCCGACGTTGCCGCCGCAGCAGTGGCCCAGCTTGTCTCGCCGGCCCCTGCCGGTGCCGCCCTGCTTGGTGCCGCCCGCTGCCGGGACGCATTGGCAGCCGCCGGGTTCAATGCCCCGTCCTGGGAGGATCTGCTCCACGAAGCCCCGCCCCTCGCTGTGCCGCTGGCTGCCCCCGTGCTTGAGCCGAGCGCGCGTGGATGGCAGGCGCCGGCTGCAGCCGCTCTTGCTGAGCGCCTCCAGGCTGATCTTGTCTCTCGATTTGATGTTGCCTTCCAGGCACTCTTGCATTCCCAGACCGGTCCTTTCAGTCTGGTGCCCGGGGTCCCCTAAGCGCCTGCGAGCCGAGATGCTGGCGGGAAAAGGGGCGCGGAGAAGAAAAAAAAAACGCTTGGCCGGCGGCCCCGACACGCCGCAACGCATCGGTTTCCTGAGGCGGCACTGGTCGGCCGTCAAGGCGGGACGCGACTTGCAGGCCTTGGAGGGCCTTGACAAACACCTGCCAAGGAACCGGCGAAGACCGACGAAGCAAGTTCAGAAGTGGGGCCACAAAGTTGCGAAACGAGGGTCAGCGCGCCACCGACCTTCTGCCTCCAGACCCAAGGTGTGGCACCCAGCCAAAAGCAAAGGGACAGGGACGAACAGCTGTTGGCGACTGGCAACGAACTGCCTGGGCTGGAAGGGCCGGAGCGCAGCCATTCGGGGGCAGTGCCGGGGTGGCACTGCAGTGGCTGCAGTGCCACCCTCGGCACCGCGTGGTCAGCAGGGACTGCCGGGTGTGCCGCCGAGCGTGGCTGGCTTGTGGTTGCGTTGGCAAACCATTGGACAAACTCCAAGTCCCAATGCGGTTGCCACGGTTCGTGGCAAAGGGCGCAAGAAGCATTATTCATGTGTTGCCGCATTTGGGCGACGCACATGCCGTGGCACGGATGATTGCACCCCGGCATGTCGTCATGTCCCCCGTCCGAGGCAAGGACGGGCTCGAAGCAAGCGGCTGGCCTCATCAAAGCCAGGCATCACGGCCCCTGCGGCGAGGGCCTGGGCTGGGGACAAGGGTGCCGCCTCAAGCGTGCCCACGACGAGCGTACCCCGACAGAGCAGCATGAGGCGGGAACGATATGAAGGGCCACGTAATAGCCGAACACCCACGGGGGAGCGAAACAGCGAAAGGGGGGTGACCGGGCCCACGCCTGTTGACTGGTTATTTACCTGGGACGGTCCCCCAGATGCCGTTTGTTATACTGGACCGGCCCCCAGTAGTGCAGACCGATTATTTACCCTGACCGTCGCCCCAGATGCCGTTTTTTTTTGGCTATTTGGACCGGCCCCAGTAGTGCTGACCGAATGTTTAGGCTGGGACGGTCCCCCAGGTCCTGTTTTTGGGCCCCTTTATTTGATTTATTTTTTTTGCTGGGCCCAGCCTCCAACACGGAGATCTTAACAACGAGCTGTTTTTAACCTGGGCAGCTTCCAGGGGACAGCTTGTTTATACTGGGCCTGCCCCCCCTGCTATGCAGTCCGTGGCGAGCCGCCGCGTAACCTCAAAAAAAACAACCCGCAAAGAACCAGGCGCAGCCCCAAGACCACACATACACCCGAAAAACAAAGGAAAGAGGAGCCAACCACGTTGAGCCCTTTAGCCACTTCCGCCTTGAGCCATTTAAATGGCTGCCGAGCTGCCCGGCAGGAATAGCAACAACATGTCGCTTAGACGGTTGAAAAAGCGCTTGCTTGCGACTTCTACGTGCATCACACACTGCGTATCAGCATCAGTTACGCTTTCTAGTTGCCGGGACACGTTTTTTGTTTTGTTGTTTCTTCTCGTCTGGCGGGTGCAAAAAGAACATTTGCGCAAACACACACAAACCAACGCACACTTCTCGCCCACGGTGCGTCAAGTCAAGGTAAGCACTTGGCAGGGAGTCTGCGCTACATGTCTGTTCACGAGCCCACCGGTTGTGCTATTTCGGTTGTTATGTGTTTACGCACCATGAAAGGGTCCGGCATTGGCAGTTTGCCGCACCCACCACATGTGTTCGTCGAGGCTTAACAGGTTACGTTGTCCTCCAGGCGAACTAGTCACAAGCCGGTCCTTCAAACAACGCCCCCTCATTTCGGCTGCACACTTGGCCACTTGGCACGTTGCGCCATGCAGATAGACAGTGACATCACAAATTCTTTGACGGGTTAAATTACGCTGGGGTGTCTGCAGCGTTTTCTTGCGCAATGGCAGAAGTGCGTTGCAATGAACGGATTTTCGCCCGTTGCCTTTTTGCAGCTTTCACCGTGACCGCACAGCGGCACGTTTTGCAACATGCCCTGGGTCTGCCACAAGGAGTGCCCGTGACGTGGCGGCAGGAGGTGCCAAATCAAATCGATTGACAACATTCATGCTGCTATAGCTGTAAATATGTTGCGTGCCCGTGCATGCCGGATATTCCGATCTGCGTTTGCGCAAAGGGTGCGCTGTCATGCGTTTGCTTCAGCACGTTGCTTGTGTTTGGCACCATGCGGGGCAGGCTTCAGTAGCTGCATTTGTTGGTCCGGCGTACGAGGCGGCAGTCACAGATTTCGCGGTCTGATGCCCGTTCACAATAACAAAACCAATGACTTCCATTCACTTGAGGAATATTTGTGTGTATTTTCCCTTGTTACAGGGAACCCATCACTTAGGACATCTGTTTTTCCAGTGGACGCATCCGCAAATGGAAGATGACCGAGGCGACGGTGATGCACGCAATTGGGCAGCTGGTCCTTTGGACGCTCACATTGACGGTGCGCAGCTCAGTTGCTAGCGGCCTGTGGGCGATCTTGCGTTTGACTTGGGTGTGTCTTTCTTTGAGAAGTGCCCCCGTTTTTTTGGTCGTCTTGGGAACCAAAACGAAAAACACGATTTTTGGGGGTCACTTGAAATTAGACGGTGGTCCCCTGAAACTACGAAACTAGACCTTGTTGTTGCACTCACTGCACGTGTCTGCGGAGAGAGAGACGGAGAGCGCGAATCGGCGAGTGGCTCGTTGCCAGGCATGGGCCACCAGCTTGTCGTTGGACAAGGTGGAGTTCACCCATGGGTTCACCACCCTGCTGCTGCGTTTCAGCACGGAGGCGTCGAAAGAAGACGGGCGCGCGCCGCGAGCAAAGCCATGGAATCAAACCATGCCCCCCGAGTAACGGAGCCAAGGCTTGTTGAACCAAAGATTGCGAACTTTTGGGGGAGATGACTCTAGACAAATCTGCTCCGGCTTCAACAGAACCAGAAGGCAAGAGTTGAACGAAGATAGTTTTGCAGGGGGCCATGTTCAGGGTGTTTGCCTTCAGGATGATGCAGGTCATTTTCCCAACTCACCGGCTGCGGCTACAAAACCCCATGCTATGGGTGGACGGAACCCTGCGCCACTTTGAAGCTATAGGCATCGATTGTTGCTTGGCATGTACCAAGGGAATCCTTCTTCCAGGGTTTCTCAAATGGTGCGAACGAGTTTCGTCCACCCACAGTGCCCAGGCAGAAATGGCAGACAATAGCGGGGACTTCACTTGCGAGTCCATACTTTCGGCCAGCTCTTTGGCAACGATCCTCGGATGCAATTCTGCAGCTTCCCGAAGGTTGATCAGTGTGTATGTTTTGGAGGATGTGCCTTTTTTTGGTGGTCGAAACGGGGAACCAAAAGGAAAACCACAACGGTTCCCCTTACTTTGAGACAAACCCATATCTTGGCCAAATGGCATAGGGTAACAACATGTTCATATTTAGGTGGAAATACTGCGGATGGACGAGATCCATTTCGCATCACCTAAGAAAGCCTGGAAGGATGACTCCCCTGCAACTACCAACCAGCAATGGTTTCCCATGGTTTCAAAGTGGGGTGAAACGGTTTTCGTCCACCTACAGTATCATTTAATTTGTCTTTCATTTCATTTGGTTAAGAATATGTTTTATTTTCCCCTGTTTGGTTTTTCCCCCCACGGGTCATCCCATGTATTTCGGACCTGATCAACCCCCCAAGTTGGATTGTGCCAAAAAGGTCTCTTGATCCTCGCGCCTTTCACTGCACTCGGTCTATGTTTTGGCCGCCCTATCCCCATCCCCTCGAAAATGGAATGTGGAGGGGGGGGGGGTGGCAGGGAAGATTGAGGCCTATGCGTCGCCGCGTTTTTTTTGTGCATTTGAGCACCACTTCATGTTACATGCTCATGCACTCACACGCACACCAAAACTCTACTCCCACATGGTGCTACAGAGATAATATGCACTTACCATGCAATACTGCTGAATAAACAGGCACTTGGTTCAAACATGTGTGTTATTTTCTCGTGTGCATGTTTCAATTTCAATTTCATGACCAGCAAAAGAATTGCAAGCACGCAGCTAAGTAATATTGTCCGTGGCCAAACACAGGGCACAGGCGTGCAGCTAGGTTCGATGTCAGGAGACTGACAAAGGCCACAGGTGCACAACTAAGTCCTGTTTGCTAATTATTCTACTTATCATCAGTCTTCGAATTCATTCTTATCATTCTTCCCAAAGGGACGGGTGACTTTTGGGGAATTCCAATTATTGTTTGTTCTAATCATTTATTTCTTAGACTTGCTCTAAGTCTTCGAACCACTCCCAAAGGGACGGGTGCCTTTTTGGGAATTCAAGAGCCATCTGTGCTAACTGTTCTACTTATCATCAGTCTTCCAATTATAATTCTTATTCCCAAAGGGACGGGCGCCTTTGGGGAATTGAAGATTGTGTTTGCAAATTATACTACTTAGCATACCTCTTCTGTCTTTTCTTCATGAGTTCCAAAGTGGGACGGGTGACTTGGGAAATTCAATATTCATGTTTGCTGGTTGTTTTTGTAGATTATTCTACTTATCACTCCTCTTCTAATTCATTCTTATCATTCTTCCCCAGGGGCGGGTGTCTTTTGGGGAATTCCAAAGTCTCTTTTGTTCTAACCATTTTATTTCTTAGACTTGCTCTAAGTATTCGAACCACTCCCAAAGAAACGGGAGCCTTGTTGGGAATTCAAGAGTCCTCTGTGCTAATTGTTCTACTTCTCATCAGTCTTCCAATTATAATTCTTATTCCCAAAGAGACGGGCGCCTTTGGGGAATTGAAGATTGTGTTTGCAAATTATACTACTTAGCATACCTCTTCCAACTAGTTTTTTCATGAGTTCCAAAGGGATGACTTTGGGGAATTCAATATTCATGTTTGCTGGTTGTTTTTGTAAATTATTCTACATATCATTACTCTTCTAATTCATTCTTATCATTCTGCCCAAAGGGACGGGTGACTTTTGGGGAATTCCAAATATTGTTTGTTCTATTTATTGTATTTCGTAGACTTGCTCTAAGTATTCGAACCACTCCCAAAGGGACGGGTGCCTTTTTGGGAATTCAAGAGTCCTCTGTGCTAATTGCTCTACTTATCATCAGTCTTCCAATTATAATTCTTATTCCCAAAGGGACCGGCGCCTTTGGGGAATTGAAGATTGTGTTTGCAAATTATACTACTTAGCATACATCTTCTGTCTTTTCTTCATGAGTTCCAAAGTGGGACGGGTGACTTGGGAAATTCAATATTCATGTTTGCTGGTTGTTTTTGTAGATTATTCTACTTATCACTCCTCTTCTAATTCATTCTTATCATTCTTCCCCAGGGGCGGGTGTCTTTTGGGGAATTCCAAAGTCTCTTTTGTTCTAACCATTTTATTTCTTAGACTTGCTCTAAGTATTCGAACCACTCCCAAAGAAACGGGTGCCTTGTCTGGAATTCAAGAGTCCTCTGTGCTAACTGTTCTACTTAACATCAGTCTTCTAATTATAATTGCTTATTCCCAAAGGGACGGGCGCCTTTGGGGAATTGAAGATTGTGTTTGCAAATTATACTACTTAGCATACCTCTTCCAACTAGTTTTCTCATGAGTTCCAAAGGGATGACTTTGGGGAATTCAATATTCATGTTTGCTGGTTGTTTTTGTAAATTATTCTACATATCATTACTCTTCTAATTCATTCTTATCATTCTGCCCAAAGGGACGGGTGACTTTTGGGGAATTCCAAATATTGTTTGTTCTATTTATTGTATTTCGTAGACTTGCTCTAAGTATTCGAACCACTCCCAAAGGGACGGGTGCCTTTTTGGGAATTCAAGAGTCCTCTGTGCTAATTGCTCTACTTATCATCAGTCTTCCAATTATAATTCTTATTCCCAAAGGGACCGGCGCCTTTGGGGAATTGAAGATTGTGTTTGCAAATTATACTACTTAGCATACATCTTCTGTCTTTTCTTCATGAGTTCCAAAGTGGGACGGGTGACTTGGGAAATTCAATATTCATGTTTGCTGGTTGTTTTTGTAGATTATTCTACTTATCACTCCTCTTCTAATTCATTCTTATCATTCTTCCCCAGGGGCGGGTGTCTTTTGGGGAATTCCAAAGTCTCTTTTGTTCTAACCATTTTATTTCTTAGACTTGCTCTAAGTATTCGAACCACTCCCAAAGAAACGGGTGCCTTGTCTGGAATTCAAGAGTCCTCTGTGCTAACTGTTCTACTTAACATCAGTCTTCTATCTATAATTGCTATTCCCAAAGGGACGGGTGCCTTTGAAATTGAAGATTGTGTTTGCAAACTATTCTACTTAGCATACCTCTTCTAAGTATTTTCTCATGATATGCAAAGGGAGGGGTGACTTGTGGAAGTCAAAATATTGTTTGTTCCAATCATTCCTTAGACTTGCTCTAAGTATTCGAACCACTCCCAAGGGGACGGGCGCCTTTTTGGGAGTTCAAGAGTCCTTTGTGCTAATTGTTCTACTTATCATCAGTCTTCTAACTATAATTGTTATTCCCAAAGGGACGGGGGCCTTTGGGGAATTGAAGATTGGTTTTTGCAAGTTATACTACTTAGCATACCTCTTCTAACTAGTTTTCTCATGAGTTCCAACGGGACGGGTGCCTTCTGGGGAACTCAAGAGTCCTTATTGCCAATTGTTCTACTTATCATCAGTCTCTAAGTGCACTTGTTTTCCCAAAGGGACGGGTGCCTCTCGGGATGGAATATTCATGTTTGCTAACTATTCTGCTTATCATAACTCTTCTAGTTCTTCTCCAAAGGGACGGGTCACTTTTGGGGAAGTCCAAATTAATTGTTGTTCTAAACATTGTGTGTCTTATACTTGCTCTCAGTATTCGAACCACTGCCAAAGGGGCGGGTGCCTTTTAGGGAATTCAAGAGTCCTGTTTGCTAATTATCATCAGTCTTCTAATCATAATTGTTCTTCCCAAAGGGACGGGTGCCTTTGGGGAATTGAAGATTGTTTTTGCAAAATATACTACTTAGCACACCTCTTCTAAGTATTCTCTCATGAGTTCCAAACGATGACTTTGGGGAATTCAATATTCATGTTTGCTGGTTGTTTTGCAAATTATTCTACTTATCATAACTCTTCTAATTCGTTCTTATCATTCTTCCCAAGGGACGGGTGACTTTTGGGGAAGTCCATTTTTCCCCAACAGCTGAAAGCTTCGGGGTCTCAGCCCAGATAGGCTCCGGGGTAGTCCGGGGCGGCCCTGAGGTAAGGTTCCACCAAGGTTCCACCAAGGTTCCACCAGGGTTCCACCAGGGTTCCACCAGGGTTCCACGAGTTCCACGAGGTTCTGCGAGGGCTGCGGGGTGGTGCGAGCACTAAAAAGAGCACCGCATGCTGTTGGGGATGTCACCTGAGCTTGTTTCTATTCATTTTATTTCTTAGACTTGCTCTAAGTATTCCAACCACTGCCAAAGAGGCGGGTGGCTTGTTGGGAATTCAAGAGTCCTCTGTGCTAATTGTTCTACTTATCATCAGTCTTCTAAATATAATTGTTTTTCCTGGAGGGGCGGGTGCCTTTGTGGAATTAAAGATGGCTTTTGTGCAAGTTATTCTACTTAGCATACCTCTTCTAATTAGGTTTCTCTTTATTTTGAAATGGACGGGTGACTGTTGGGGGAATTCCAAATTTATGTTTGCGCTAATCATTGTGTGTCTTATAATTGCTCTAAGTATTCGATCCACCCCCAAAGGGACGGGTGCCGTTTGGGGAATTCAAAAGTCCTGTGCGCTAAGTATTCTACTTGTAATCCGTCCTCTAAATACAAATGCTAGTCTCAAAGGGACGGGTGCGTTTGGGGAATTGAAGATTGATTTTGCAAATTATAATACTTATCATAACTCTTCCAATTAATTCTTTTCATTACTCCCAACGGGTGCCTCTTGGGGACTTCCAGATTCATGCTTGTTCTCGTCACTCTATGTCTTTTCATTGCTCTGAGTATTCGAACCACTCCCAAAGGGACAGGTGTCTTTTGGGGAATTCAAGAGACCTGTTTGCTAAACAGTCTACGTATCATCAGTCTTCTAAATATAATTGTTATTCCCAAAGGGACGGGTGCCTTTGGGGAATTCAAGATTGTGTTGCGCAAATTATTCTACTTATTCCGAACTCGTCTAGTTAATTATTCTCATTATTCCAAAAGGGACGGGTGCTTTTGGGGACTTGCAGATTCATGTTTGTTCTAATCATTCTAAGTATTTTAATTGCTCTAAGTATTCGGACCACTCCCAAAGGGCCGGGTGCTTTTTTGGGAATTCCAGGCCAGTCTTTCACCAAGGGACGGGAGCAGTTGGCGAATTCCAGAATCATGTGTTTTCTAATCATCCTTCGTCTTCTTCTCAAAGGGGCGGTTGCCTTTTGTGGAGTTTCAGATTCAAATTTGCTCTAGTTATTCTACTTTTTACAATAACAATCATTCTCTAATTTGTTCCAAAGAGGGGTACCTTTTTGGGGAATCCAGCATACATATTTGATAAAGTTATTCGAATCATTCAAACAACTCGAACAATTCTAACGGTTCTGGATACTTTCAATTGGCCGGGTGCCATTTGGGGAAGTCCAGATTCATGTTGCGCTAATATCATTCTACTTCCCTAGTGTATTCAAATTTCTTGATTTCTTCTTAAAGAAAGGGTGCCTTTTGGGGAAACCAGATTCATGCTTCTTGTAACCTGTTTTTGTGGATTTCCAGGCTCTTCCGTTCTGATTTCTAAGTGTTCCCAACGGCACGGGTCCCTTCTGGGGAATTTCAGATTAATGGTTGCTCCCATGATCCCAATTATGTTCTTCCTTCTATGTATTCCCAAAGGGACGGGTGACGCGCGCCTTTTGAGGAATTCCAATTCCAGAGTCATGTGTGTGTGTGTTCCAATTATTCCTATCTACTCAAATTATTCTAACTATTCTTAAAGGATCGTGTACTTCTTGAGAAATTCAAGATCCTTGTTTCCTAGCTATTATACTTCTTATACGTGTTTTGCTTTTGCTTTTTCAAAGTACTCAAATTCTTCCAAGGTGAATTCCAAAAAATCAAAAAATTGCAATAGTTGGGGGTCCCGGATTTTGCAATTAATTATTGCAATTATTGGAAGTCAATTCCCATAATTGCAATAATTGCAATAATTAGGGGTCCCGGATTTTGCAATTGTTGCAAGTATTGGAATTAGTTGGCCTGGATTGGGGCCAAATCTGGGATCAATTCATATCTACAATTGAACTATTGGAATTCAATTCCAATGAGTGCAATGATTGTAATATTTGAAGGTCCCGGATTTTGGAAGTATTGCAAATAGTGGAATTGAATTCCAATAATTGCAATAATTGTAATATTTGGAGGTCCCGGATTTTGCAATTATTGCAATTATTGGAATTAGTCGGCCCGGCTTTGAGGCCAAATCTGGGATCTATTAA
This sequence comes from Effrenium voratum, assembly GCA_963377175.1. Classification (NCBI taxonomy): domain Eukaryota; class Dinophyceae; order Suessiales; family Symbiodiniaceae; genus Effrenium; species Effrenium voratum. The sequence continues at coordinate 902,242 of CAUJNA010002402.1, read as the reverse complement.
TTATTGCAATTATTGCAATTCTTGGAATTCAATTCCAACAATTGCAATAAGTGCAATAATTTCAGGTCCCGGATTTTCCAATCATTGCAATTATTGGAATTGAATTTCAATACTTGCAATAATTGCAATATTCGGAGGTCCCGGATTTTGCAATTATTGCAATTATTGGAGTTGAATTCCAATAATTGCAATAACTGCAATATTCGGAGGTCCCGGATTTTGCAATTATTGCAATTATTGGAATTGAATTCGAATAATTGCAATAATTGCAATAATTTCAGGTCCCGGATTTTGCAATTATTGCAACTATTGGAATTGAATTCCAATAATTGCAATTCTTGCAATATTCGGAGGTCCCGGATTTTGCAATTATTGCAATTATTAGAATTCAATTCCAATAATTGCAATAATTGCAATATTTGGAGGTCCCGGATTTTGCAATTATTGCAATTATTGGAATTAGTCGGCCCGGCTTTGAGGCCAAAACTGGGATCAATTAATTATTGCAATTATTGCAATTATTGCAATTATTGCAATTATTGGAATTCAATTCCAATAATTGCAATAATTGCAATAATTTCAGGTCCCGGATTTTGCAATTATTGCAATTATTGGAATTGAATTCTCATAATTGCAATAATTGCAATAATTTCAGGTCCCGGATTTTGCAATTATTGCAACTATTGGAATTGAATTCCAATAATTGCAATTCTTGCAATATTCGGAGGTCCCGGATTTTGCAATTATTGCAATTATTGGAATTAGTCGGCCCGGCTTTGAGGCCAAATCTGGGATCAATTAATTATTGCAATTATTGCAATCATTGTAATTATTGGAATTCAATTCCAATAATTGCAATAATTGCAATAATTTCAGGTCCCGGATTTTGCAATTATTGCAATTATTGGAATTCAATTCCAATAATTGCAATAATTGCAATATTCGGAGGTCCCGGATTTTGGAATTATTGCAATTATTGGAATTAGTCGGCCCGGCTTTGAGGCCAAATCTGGGATCAATTAATTCTTGCAATTATTACAATTAATTCAATTATTGCAATTATTGCAATTATTGGAATTGAATTCCAATAATTGCAATAATTGCAATAATTTCGGGTCCCGGATTTTGCAATTATTGCAATTATTGGAATTGAATTCCAAGAATTGCAAGAATTGCAATAATTTCAGGTCCCGGATTTTGCAATTATTGCAATTATTGAAACTCAATTCCAATAATTGCAAGAATTGCAATATTCGGAGGTCCCGGATTTTGCAAATATTGCAATTATTGGAATTGAATTCCAATAATTGCAATAATTGCAATAATTTCAGGTCGCGGATTTTGCAATTATTGCAATTATTGGAATTAGATTCCAATAATTGCAATAATTGCAATATTCGGAGGTCCCGGATTTTGCAATTATTGCAATTATTGGGATTAGTCGGCCCGGCTTTGAGGCCAAATCTGGGATCAATTAATTATCGCAATTATTGCAATTATTGCAATTATTACAATTATTGGAATTCAATTCCAATAATTGCAATAATTGCAATATTCGGAGGTCCCGGATTTTGCAATTATTGCAATTATTGGAATTGAATTCCAATAATTGCAATAATTGCAATAATGTCAGGTCCCGGATTTTGCAATTATTGCAATTATTGGAATTCAATTCCAATAATTGCAATAATCAATGATTGGAGGTCCCGGATTTTGCAATTCTTGCAATTATTGGAATTGAATTCCAATAATTGCAATAATTGCAATAATTTCAGGTCCCGGATTTTGCAATTATTGCAATTATTGGAATTCAATTCCAATACTTGCAATAATTGCAATATTCGGAGGTCCCGGATTTTTGAATTTTTGCAATTATTGGAATTAGTCGGCTTTGAGGCCAAATCTGGGATCAATTAATTATTGCAATTATTGCAATTATTGCAATTATTGCAATTATTGGAATTCAATTCCAATAATTGCAATAATTGCAAAATCCGGGACCTCCGAATATTGCAATTATTGCAATTATTGGAATTCAATTCCAATAATTGCAATAATTGCAATATTCGGAGGTCCCGGATTTTGGAATTATTGCAATTATTGAAATTAGTCGGCTTTGAGGCCAAATCTGGGATCAATTACTTATTGCAATTATTGCAATTATTGCAATTATTGCAATTATTGGAATTCAATTCCAATAATTGCAATAATTGCAAAATATGGGACCTCCGAATATTGCAATTATTGCAATTATTGCAATTATTGGAATTCAATTCCAATATTTGCAATAATTGCAAAATCCGGGACCTGAAATTATTGCAATTATTGCAATTATTGGAATTCAATTCCAATAATTGCAATAATTGCAATAATTGCAATAATTGCAATAATTAATTGATCCCAGATTTGGCCTCAAAGCCGGGCCGACTAATTCCAATAATTGCAAAATCCGGGACCTCCGAATATTGCAATTATTGCAACTATTGGAATTCAATTCCAATAATTGCAATAATTGCAAATTCCGGGACCTGAAATTATTGCAATTATTGCAATTATTGGAATTCAATTCCAATAATTGCAATAATTGCAAAATCCGGGACCTGAAAATATTGTAATTCTTGCAATTATTGGAATTCAATTCCAATAATTGCACTAATTGCAAAATCCGGGACCTGAAATTATTGCAATTATTGCAATTATTTGAACTCCAATAATTGCAATAATTGCAAAATCCGGGACCTGAAATTATTGCAATTATTGCAATTATTGGAATTGAATTCCAATAATTGCAATAATTGCAATAATTGCAATAATAAATTGATCCCAGATTTGGCCTCAAAGCCGGGCCGATTAATTCCAATAATTGCAATAATTGCGAAATCCGGGACCTCCAAATATTGCAATTATTGCAATTATTGGAATTCAATTCCAATAATTGCAATAATTGCAAAATCCGGGACCTGAAATTATTGCAATTATTGCAATTATTAGAATTCAATTCCAATAATTGCAATAATTGCAAAATCCGGGACCTGAAATTTTTGCAATTATTGCAAGTATTGGAATTGAATTCCAATAATTGCAATAATTGCAAAATCCGGGACCTGGAATTATTGCAATTATTGCAATTATTGGAATTGAATTCCAAGAATTGCAATAGTTGCAAAATCCGGGACCTGAAATTATTGCAATTATTGCAAATATTGGAATTGAATTCCAATAATTGCAATAATTGCAAAATCCGGGACCTGAAATTATTGCAATTATTGCAATTATTCAATTCCAATAATTGCAATAATTGCAAAATCCGGGAATATTCTTGCAATTATTGCAATTATTGGAATTCAATTCCAATAATTGCAATAATTGCAATAATTGCAATAATTGCAATAATTAATTGATCCCAGATTTGGCCTCAAAGCCGGGCCGACTAATTCCAATAATTGCAATAATTGCAAAATCCGGGACCTCCGAATATTGCAATTCTTGCAATTTTTGGAATTCAATTCCAATAGTTGCAATAATTGCAAAATCCGGGACCTGAAAATATTGCAATTATTGCAATTATTGGAATTCAATTCCAATAATTGCAATAATTGCAAAATCAGGGACCTGAAATTATTGCAATTATTGCAATCATTGCAATTGAACTCCAATAATTGCAATAATTGCACAATCCGGGACCTGAAATTATTGCAATTATTGCAATTATTGGAATGTAATTCCAATAATTGTATAATTGTAATTCCAATAATTGCAATAATTGCAATAATTGCAATAATTGCAATCATTAACTGATCCCAGATTTGGCCTCAAAGCCGGGCCGACTAATTCCAATAATTGCAATAGTTGCAAAATCCGGGACCTCCGAATATTGCAAGTATTTCAATTATTGGAACTCAATTCCAATAATTGCAATAATTGCAAAATCCGGGACCTGAAATTATTGCAACTATTGCAATTAGTGGAATTGAATTCCAATAATTGCAATAATTGCAAAATCCGGGACCTGAAAATATTGCAATTATTGCAATTATTGGAATTCAATTCCAATAATTGCAAGAATTGCAAAATCCGGGACCTGAAATTATTGCAATTATTGAAATGATTGGAATTCAATTGCAATAATTGCAATAATTGCAAAATCCGGGGCCTGCAATTATTGCAATTATTGGAATTCAATTCCAATAATTGCAATAATTGCAAAATCCGGGACCTGAAATTATTGCAATTATTGCAATTATTGGAATTCAATTCCAATAATTGCAATAATTGCAAAATCCGGGACCTCCGAATATTGCAATTGTTGCAATTATTGGAATTCAATTCCAATAATTGCAATAATTGCAACAATTGCAATAATTGCAATAATTAATTGATCCCAGATTTGGCCTCAAAGCCGGGCCGACTAATTCCAATAATTGCAATAATTGCAAAATCCGGGACCTCCGAATATTGCAATTCTTGCAATTTTTGGAATTCAATTCCAATAATTGCAATAATTGCAAAATCCGGGACCTGAAATTATTGCAATTATTGCAATTATTGGAATTCAATTCCAATAATTGCAATAATTGCAAAATCCAGGACCTGAAATTATTGCAATTATTGCAATAATTGCAAAATCCGGGACCTGAAATTATTGCAATTATTGGAGTCGAATTCCAATGGTTCCCATAATTCTTGCAATTTCGGGAAACCAGCGTCAAATATGCAACAATTAGAATTTCACTCCAACAATTGACTCAAAGCTGGAACAAGCCTGAACGACACATAGGGTATGATCTTCCCTCTTACAGGGGGGGGGGGGAGGGGGGGGGGAGGGGGGTTTTGTAATTTTTCAATTCCATTTGTTTTGCTTGGGGGGGTCTGGCGTGGCCCTTCAAACGCAAAATCGAAATATGTTTAGCAGTGTTTCCTTTTTTTTTTTTTTTTTTTTTTTTTTTTCGGGGGCGAGCTGCTAAACAAAACAAAACGCGTTGTCGGGAAGTTTGAGTGGCATTCGGGCATATGGAGTGTCTCCGGCCGATAGGGTTTGTAAGGGAGCCAGCCAACTCGTGATTTTGTGGGTGAGCTCACTTGTCCAAAACGAATCAACCTTGTGACCTTGTGCCTTCTTTTTTTTTTCAATTCTTAGTCATGGCCCCAAAAGGTTAACTTTTATTTGGTCATTTGGGCAAGTGAGTGAGCCGTCACGGTGCTGCACGTGACAAATTTGTTGAGTTTCCGACACGGCTCGGTGAATACAGAGTCCGCCAGTCCGCAAGAAGATCCGTGAAGTCGTTTGGTAGTTGGATATCAGATGCAGCAACCCGCCTAGTGCTATGAGAGCTCAAGAGTTTTTTACATCCCAGTTGCTTCCAGTTGTTCAGCTGGGTTTCTTTGGTTCTTTTCCATCTTGTTCCTGCCCCCTTTCCCCCCGTGGACAGTTCCGTGCATAGGTGTCCTTGTTAGGTGAGCCTGGTTAAAAATTGATGGCACTGGTTTAGAAGGGTTTTGTTTCATTTACCAGGGCCATCTATTTCTCCAAAAGGCAACCTATGGTTCCGTGGCTTTCTACCTGTGGTGGCAGGATGGGTCGCTTGCCCTCCTGCCGCTGGCTGCAGTCTGGGGCCGTATTGGAGGCCAGATGGGGGCGATGCTTCCGGGTATCACACCCAACGCTCCCGGCTAATGTTGACCCAGGATCTAAGTAGAACCGTCCCATTATTAGGGGGGTGCTCCCTCCAAAAGTGGTCTGAATCCCCACTAAAAGGGGACACCCCCTATAAATCAACCAGGGGTTTATTAATTTGGGGTTAACATTACCACTATAGTAGCTAAGTATAACAAGGTATCTTCATCACCAGGATTGTTTTTTTCTACCTGTAGGTGCTACATGATGGATTCGCCTGGCTACCTACTGGGTCACATGTTGATACTTGCCCTTGTTGGGGATGTTTCAGCCGCTGTGAAAAACGCTGTGTTTTCGCAACTTTCCCAGCTCCGGGCAGCTTGAGTCGCTTGCTTGCTCGCACCAAGTAGTTGCAAGCTCTGTGCATGTCAGCAGACTCAGGTAAGTTTTACCTCCGTACTGTCTGAACCCACCGTCAGGTTGGCTCTCTAACAAAAGCATGGATGTTTTTGGGAAGCTTTTTCTCGAGGCGCTGCCCCCCGAAATGCATATAAACCAACCCCAATTTATCAATAGAGGGGGTGTTCCCCTCTAAAAGTGATGATTCCCCAACAAACCCATGGAGACCTTCCTATGAATAAACTTTGCTAGATTAATATGGGGTCAACATTAGCTCGGGCGCTTCGGGGAACAAAGGCATCTAAAAACATGCGCGGGAGAACGAGTGTTCTGCCCGTGCAGATGTCCTGGCAAAACTCATTGCGGTTCTGGCTTTCCTTGACTGCTGTTGGGTTGGATCTTTAGACTTTCACTTTTTGGAAAATAAAGGTGTTTTCCATTAAACCACCAAAACGTAATTCTTTTTTGCAGGGGGGTCAACAGCAACCAAGTTTCATGCCAAGAAGTCGTTCTCTTGGTTTCTAAGTCTTGGAGCACTTTGGGGCACGCTTGGCAGGCTGGAGCAAGAGTCTTTGAGTAATGACCACTGAAACCAGAAACGGAACTCGGAGAGCGTTGTTTCTGCCACGAATTGCATCCTGGAGATCTAGCTCGGCCCAGGCAGAGGAAGAAGCGTCTAACGGGCAAGTAAAACCATCAGGCAAGGGAGCATGGCGTGTCCGCAAGAGAAGCACGTAAGCTAGGGGTAAGTTCACTACAGGAAGCAACCCGCCTGAGCCTGAGACATGTGCAAGTTGCTCGCATAGCTTTTCGTTTGCGTATGTGCGTGTGCGCGCTTCAAATGCCCGTATGTGCATTTGTGCGCACGGCTGGTGTGTGCTTGTGCGCGCAGTCGCGGTGTGAACGAACGTTAGCATCTCCCCCCACCCCAACCCCCCACCGCACCCCAACCCTCCACCTACTATAGAAGTAATTTGCAGCGCTTGGGAAGTTGGAAGCCGAAGTCTTCCCTGTGCTAGTAAAATCTGGATACTTGGGGAGTTTTGTTTAAATGTCAAACTGGGGAGTACCAAGTTGCTCTTGGGACGGGCGGCTTGCTGAGAGCCCAGGATTTATGAACCTGCTTGATAATTATTTGGGGGGGGTCCCATAACGCCATAAGGGGCATTCAAGTGGTATGGGTCAACATGAAACCAGAGGACTGCGGATTTTGGTCCATGTTTCCATTTACCAGCTGTCCTGTTTTCCGTACCTTTTTATTGACCCACTGCCAAGGGTTGTTCCCATTGCCGCTTGCTTTGCCGCTCTCGGGCTTCGAGAAGGGCGAAATAATTTCTCACTTCCCAAGTTCCGTTTCGGACTTTGGTCACTTCTTGGGAAGACCTTTTTGGTTTACCGAAAGTGTAAATATATTTGTTTGGACCATCCACTCGGGAAGTGTGGAATTGGAACCTTTTCTTGTCATCATTATGAAGAATGACACGTACACATTCTTGCGGTTCAAACTGCCATGGCATTGCGAAAACGCTGACGGCACGTGCCCGCCCTCAAGGACCCAATTGCTGTGGTTTTCAAGAAGCTCGACCAGGGATGTCTCGGGTTTTGCGACCTTCCCGAACAACATAACACGCAAAGAGCATTAATGGCACCTACTGAACTTTTAACAAAACAACACTACCGATACATTGACACACACAATCTAGTTAAAGACCTTTGACGTCAGGGGAACTGGCACTTGGCTGCGGCCGGCCTTGCTATGGGAGGGGAGTAACAGGTTTTCCTCTCGCTTTGCATTTGGGAGAAGGTTGACATGATGTGTTTAAGCCACTGAAAGTGGATGCGTCCCAAAGTGGCCCAAACCAAAGGTCAAAGGGACGACCCCCTTGGGCAGGAGGTGAAGCCAAACCTCCAAAAGCACGCTGTAGGCCAATCTTGTGACGTCCCCTGACCTTTTTGTTTTACCTCCTCTCAGGGCCCGGGTGCGAAAGGTGCTTGTAAACGGATTTGTCCCAGACCTCAATTTAACACACAGCAAACATAGGACCTGCTCGACAGGTTTTACTGGGCGACCAGCCCAGCCTCAGCGTGAACGATACCGTCGCCACATTGCCATCTGTGCTGGTGGCACCCTGGAAAGAAACAGCAATGGCATGGTTGTGTGCTTCCATTTGCCGGAAGGAATATGTGGGTGTGGCTCAAAAATAAAGATCCAGGGTTATATACGCAGGTTTTAGTCTACTTTTCGATTTACCAGGGTTCCATTTTTGGGCCCCTATTTTTGACTCACAGCCATGTGTTATTTTCGCCTGGTGGTTTAAAAGGAATCTGTCACTACTGAAAACATTTCTTCCAGGGAGCTTAAGAAAATGGAAGTTGGTTCTGCAGAATTTATGGCGAGCTCACCGTGTCGGGGGTAAAAGGAGCTCACCATGGCAAAGATCCTTTACTTGAAGATCCCTGAATTCAGCTTTTGATCAAGCACCTTGCAGATGGTTGTGCACTTGGATGTTCAACCCACTTAGTGAATCTCAATGTGAAGGGGTATAACTTCAGTACCATGATCATCACTGAGGCAGGGGTTAGTTTCTGTGTAACATGGCCGTAACCTATTTACTAAGTCAGGGTTGTTGTGTGTGTGTGTGAAGATGAAGAACGGGCAAGAAACCAAAACCTACATGAAACATCAGATCACTTGGCATCAAACAGGCAACACGGCACGGGCCACTTGGATGTTGGGCTCCACGTGTTACGCGTGTTTTGTTTGTGGAATGGTTGGATTTGGAATTTGTCCTTTCGGTTCCCATGAGCCAAGGCTTCCTGTCCATTTCAGAAACCTTGAAAAGTATTGGAATGTTTTGGGTTGGGTTTGGGGTTCCCTTGCGGTTGTGGAGGACCCAGGCTTCGAAGGCTAGGCGCTACGAATGGGAGCCCAACACGGGAGACACTCAACTCACTTTTTGGATTGGGATCCACGAAAGTAGCCGTTGGATTACCCCCCAGAATGGCACCCAAGCCCCAAAAAGCTTCACGTCCAGAAAAACCCAGGGACTGGGTAAAAGGTCGGTTCGCTTCGGCGCGCGAGGCCACCGCCGCGTCGGCAGACCCCCCGGCGCCAGAGCTCTCGGGCCTCGTGGAAGGCATGGATTCGATTCGAGCGGCCGCGGTGGTGGGATTTCTTGCTGGTGAAATCGTTCTCGGCAGCTGAGAAATGAAAAAGCCTCGAGAAAAAAACAAAACCAACGGGTGGTTAAAACGCTTCGAGGGGATCCGAGCGTTTTTTGTTTTGTCCACCAAGCCCTCTCCCCAAACTCTGATTGTTTTGAGGGAAACTACTAGACTTGTTCAGACTTCCCTGCTTTGCACTTCCTGAGTTCTGTTTCGGACTTTGGCAACTTTTTGGGTCTGGGCCCTGTTAGTGATAAACAAAGCGTTACGACCAATCGACTCGATCGGAAGTGAGCTAAGCAGCTCCATGGTACGAAGCAATTAAAAAACGGCCCATTTGATTTGCAAGGACTGAAGTGCGTGGGTGTCCCTTTTCGGAACTTCGTGGTATTTGCGTCCAAAATGAACAAATCGGACACCACCGGGTATTTGCCAGTCGATCTCACATGTGGGGTGAACGAGCTCAACATGCTAGTCCTTTAGTTGGCAGTCCCTTGTTTCAGGTTTGGACATATGGTAAATTCACAGATGCTTGTAGAAATAGCTTTGGAAGCAATCAAGAACTACCCAGGGAACCCTGTTGGTGTTTCTCAAAAACTAGGGCTCCCTGATGTTTCTTTTAATTTTCAAGGAAGGGACTAAAAGGGGCAACTGCCCTGATGCAGATGGTTGTAGAACCGTTGTGGAAGCCATTAAGAACTCCCAAGGATTCTAGCAAATACATGGTGAAGGGAAATGCACCCGGACATCTGTAGCTTGTACTTACTTGTCCCAGTACACATCACCACGGCCAAGGCCGGGAACGTGATATCTAGACAGCCCCATTGCAGGCGGCTCCGCGACGGCGCCCGAGGCCATTCTGATGGCGTGGCCCCCCGTGGCGCCGCGGCCGAGATGAAGGGACGGCGGTTGAGTGGGGAGAGGGTTTTTTCGAGGGAGCCTGGTTGGCGGTTTCTTTACGAAGCCATGTGGGGTTGTTCTGAATTGGGTGTGGCGTCCAAAATGGAACCCTAGCAAATGGAAAGGTAGACTAAAACCTGCGGAGCCCCAGCCGTTTAGTTTTGAGCCACACCCGATTCTTTTGTTGGTTGCCTGTTGGCTATTTGTCCTGCCACCCCCTCTGACCATGACCCACCTCGCGCTGCTAGCCGCCCAGGCTGCACCCTGCACCACGGTGCACCTCAGCGCCGCCCAGAGCCGCGGCGCCTACGGGCGCCCGCTGACCGCGCAGTGGCGCCTCACGGCGCCGAACACGGCCCCCGCGCTAGAGGCGCCATGCGAACCGAGGATTTTTTGTTTTTGCGGGGGACGCGTTGCTCCACGCCATGGTGCTTGCCTTTACTTGGTGGTTTGGAGTGGTGGTTTGGAGGTTAGGGGGTGCCTTCCTCATTTGGCTTCAAAAGGAATGAACCTGGGTTCACATCCCCACACCACCAATCCAAACAACCAATTAGAGAGAAGCTGATCTTTTGGGTGGGGGAGTTCGCACAGAAAGCCCGGACTTGAATACGAAGCAAAGGCAATCCAATCCTGGAAATTGCAGGATGGTTCCTTTTTCGGGTTTCCGTGCGTGACGGATGTGGATTTGCCAAAGACGTCCAGGTACAGGAAGTCTCGACAAGGTCCCACCATCGCAAACCATGGGAGCATCATGAGATCCACAGGGTGTCCGGCGCGATTTCACTTGTTTTCTTCAATGCCTGGGCTTCCCGTATTTTTCTGTTGGATGGTTGCGTCACTTTTTTTGGAAAGGCGGAAAAGGTTCCTCTTGGTGGGGTGATGTTCAAGAGGGGGAAAAAGAGCTTTTGGTGTCTCTGACTTGGTCCATGTTTAGTTCAGGTTCCAAAAGGCGAGCTGTTCATTTCAGGATCCTTTGGGCAACCCAGATTGCGCCCCTCTGCAACTGTGGAATCCACGAAATGGGTCCCCCGGTTCCGTATTAATCTACTGGGGGAGCGGCACATCTAGGTATCATAATGCCTCTCAAGATGGGCCGCACCCAGCCCTTGCATTGCAAATCAGCCTTCAAGGGGTGCGACATTTCATTTTTGAATGCTTCCCAGGTACCTGTGAAGCCGTTTGTGTGTCTTTTTTCGGTCTTTTCGAGACAGCGACGACCAAAATTTGGTGCTTTTTGCTCGAAGGCGTTTTTTTTCGCACACATGGGCTTCCCAGGTATGTATCACGTACTGGCTGAGTTCCTTTGAACCTTTTGGGTTCGGACCATAGTGGAAAATGTCAATCCACCCAGGAAGTGAGATCAACTTATCCCCAATGGATTGCTTGGAATGGGGGCCATGCCACTGGCTCCAACACAACCCACCGAAACCACGAGTCAAAGCAAAGCCGACTGGACTTGGTTGATTCTTGACCCTTGGCTGTTTTTTTTTTCGACCCTTGAGGGATATCACTTTTCTGGCATTGCCATGAAACGGCCGCACAAGGCGGCACTAGGGTCTTCGGACAACCTTTCCATTTGCTTAAGACTATGTGTTGTCTCGCCTTTGTTGGTCTTTAGATAGAATCGGTTTTGCTACTGGATAAATAGTATTCCTCCTTTTTCGCAGGGGTCGTTAAAAAAAGGAAGAACAAACAACAACACGCAAGTGGAAGAACCCCCCCCCCCTCGAAATTTTGGTTTCCTGGGCTGGTTCGAAGTCGGATCGACGTGGCCCGTTGGTTCGGTGCGCCAGGCCATCCTCAACGCGAGCTCCGCGCTGACGGTGGAGCTCCCAGCCACCGCGGTGAGCGACTGGTCGGGCTCCGGGAACGCCAGCGTGGAGGCGGGGCTTTCCCGTGACAAGGGCCCAAGGCGAGTCATTTCCTCGAGCTTCAGCCTGGAGAACCGGCTGCCAGTCAAGCCCACCTACGATTACTAATTGGTCTCCAAATAAAGTGTTTTTGGCGGCCCCGGACTGATTAGTCAATGGATGCTAAATAAAGTTTGTTGCGCACCCTCCAAAAGCACCAGCTCATCCCAGCCTCTTCAAGAAGAATCCCCTCATCGTTGTTGCTAAAGCAAGTTCTTTCTTTGGGTGATGCTCAAAACTACAGGAGTTCCCAGACTTCATGTTTTTGTTTAATATCTTTGTTCAAACAAAACACAGAATCAATCCCACAAAGGGGTACCACACGAGAGCCCTGAATCTCATGCAACAACTTTATTTGAGAGCGGTCCCCAAAATAAAGTGTTTTTGGCCAGCCCCCTTCCAAAAGCACCAGCTCCCCATCCCAGCCTCTTCAAAGCAGCCGAAGCAGCCAAAGCAGTCAAGCCAATTCCAAGGTTGACTTTGCAATACTAAAATCCACTGCAAAGACTCTCCAACTCCAAATGTGCAGTTGCAATACTAAAGTCAATTGAAAAGACCCCCCCAAAAAATGCAATTCTAAACTAGTACTGTATTCCCCATACCTAGTTTAGTATTGGTATACTTTTCCAACTTTGCTTCAGGGACCTCAGTTGTTTGAGGGGCGGGGGGTTAACTCTTCCGCTTGCAATCCGCGACACAGGAGTGCAGATGCTCATAAAGTTGTGTGTTTGCAGATTGAAGGATATCAGCAATGCAACCGACTCGTCCACAGGGTTCCCTATAGGCCTGGCCCGTTTTCGCGATTAGCGATTCGGTCTTTGGTGTGGCCGAATCGCCCCAAAAAGTCCTTGAAGAAACAGACAAAAGGGTTGGTCTCTTTGCTCAGGGGGCAAGATCAACCTAATATAGTGGACCAATTTGGTAGGCATCAATGGGGGTTGGCCGCCATTTTTTGAGGGCGGACACCCTCATTACTCGCGTCCAAAGGTTTAGACTTGTTTGGCCAACCAAATCGGAACTGAGTTTGCCATAGCCAAGTTGTTCCCTCCATTTTTTGACTGGGTGGGCCCCTGAACATGTTTGTGTTTTTGTTGGCTTTCGCCATCCAAAAGGGGTCCATTTGGCTTAACGGTTGGGCCCCATTCCCAAGGAATTTTGCGGGCGCTGATAGGTGGTTGTGACGGTCACCAACTGGCTCGGCCTATCGCACAGTGCGACTGCTCCTTGGCAGGGCGGCCTTTTGTTCATGTTCTTTTTTTTGGGGGGGGGTTTGGGGGGATTGGGGGGGCTTTATGACAATTCAAGGGGTGCATCCAATTCCCATCTTCGGACCGCCAGTTGCAGCTTCACTCAAAAAGTGACGGGCAACTTTTGAATCCAAACATGGAACATGTCGACGACACCTCAAGAAAGGGAACCCATAAAGGTGGGTTGTTATACTTGACCTACAGAGGCCAATCCTACGATCTCCTCAGGGGCCATCCTGCTCGGTCACCAGCGCTTGCGGACCATTCTCGCCACTATATTGACTTAATTTGGACTGATCTGGGCTGGTATACTTGTCTGCAGTTGCCTTGCAAAGCGAGAGCCGAGCTCGCATTCGCAGGCCTTCCTTGACCAGAATGGTTCTCGGAGAAGGTCTTTTACTCGATTTCCCGGCTGGGAGTGCTTTTGGCCAGGTTTTCCATATCTGGATCGTGACATCTTCCCGAATCCTGAGGGTCGTGCCTCATTTAAAAAAAATCATGGGTGCCATATAATAGTGTGCGAGCGCATGTGGGGGCTCATGAAAACTTGGATGTGTGCCCATTTCAGTTGGCTAGTGCCCATACAGCTCATGAGCCCCGTGTCCGACCTTTGGGTCCGCTTTTGCTGGGTTTTGAATGCTGGCGGGGTCCCACAAAAGGCGCACCCACACAGGCGTGAGTCAAAATAGGGGGACTCCAAAAAAATGTGGTTTACCTGTTGGTTTGTCTCTTTAAACCAACTTTTCCAAGGTTGCCCTCAACTGTGGATGGACGAATTCCTGCACCACCCAAGAATCACTGGAATGATGTGTCCTCTTCAATTACCAACAAACACTGGTTTGCAAATTTTTCAAAGTGGTGCGAGATGGATTTCGCAACCATCCACATTTCTTCTTGTTGGCTTTAAACATGAGCTTTTGGTTGTCACACAAGTTGAGCCGCGTGTCCTTAGTTGTCCTTTGAGGTTGCAACCTCAACATACCTCTTAAAAACACAACTTTTCAACTTTTTGGGTAACATGGGCTATATGTCTGTAAACGATGAGAACTTCCCCAGGGCGCAGGGAGTTTTAAGGGGTAAGTCAACAGACCCCTTTTTTCGCCTGCCGCGGAGGCACCGCTCTCCGTGAACTCCGCGGCGCAGCCGCCGGTGTACCCGAGCACCGTCACTGAGAAGGCCATCGCCCTGAGCGGAAGCACCACCTTCAGCGTCGCCACGAGGCGCGCGCGCGGGGCGCCCTGGGAATGGGGGGGATGTACAAAATATATGTGGTATTTACATGTGAAGTGAGCGAGTGAATTGCGTGTTTCTGTGTGCTTGCTTCCACAGCAGGATGTGAAGCAAACGCAAGTCAGCTGCTTGTTGTTTTGGAAGCATGCTTCCCATTTTTTGCTTATTGTGGTTTGGTGGGAAATCCCTACTTAACTGCTAAAATTTAAATTGTTGCTCCCCTCCCAACGTCAAGCAAGTTTATGTGTATATAGACGTATGCATGGATATATAGATACAAGCATTCCAATTGGGGACTGTTTGGTTTGGACATCATTGGGGTGAGGATTCATGTCCACCACCCACTTTTTAGCTTGTCCATATTGAGAAGCCGTCCTTTTCCAGCCCATAGGAACTGACCCAGGCCCTGGCAGTACCCGACGCAGGTTCCCGCCAGAACCATCGGAGTGGAGGTCCTTTCGACTGCTCAGAGGCAGAAGGTTCACCCACTGGTTTGCAGGTTTACAAGTTTTAGGAACAGTCCCAGCCATAAATAGAGAAGGATATCTGCCGGTTGTAGTTGTTACCTGGTTTTGGGTCGACTCAGCTAATACCAAGCTTTGATTGCGGAGCACACTGTCAAAACGAGCGGTCCATGAGTATCTAAGTTGTGGAAGCTTCCCGGAGCCCCTTCTGTTTTAGATCACGGCTGCAACTTCTTGTTCACCCAAACCATCGCTCCGAACAAAAGAATGACAAACTCGCAGCAGAAAACTGGGGTTGGTCCGTCGGTTGCCCTATCCTTCCTTTTGAGGGCCCTTCAGGGAGAATCGGGAGCACTTGTGGAAACGGATTCCACCTTTGTGGGGCCTCTGGGAAAGACCCCATGAGCTTCCCACTTCGCCAACAAAAGGAGCTTCCTTTTAAATCAGCTGGATGTGTCTTTGTTAGAGCGGGCCCTGTTTTTGTTGTGGTTTTGAAGGACGGTCAGAATTCGAAAATCCACATATTTATTTATTTACTATTATTATTATTATTTTGGGGGGGCGGCCGCCAAAAAAGAGACACACCCAGCTGCCAAAAACCAAGGCGGTTCTGTAGACCCTATGGCCAATGGGGTCTGCACAGGTATGCGGACCCATCAGCCTGCGGAGCGGCCAAGGGCTCGGGCGGATGCGCATCCGTTTTTTTTTTTTTTTTGAGAGGCAAAGGAAACAGATCGGTGGACCTTCCTAATGTTGACCCCATGGAAAAATATCAACCCCAGTTTGTAAATAGGGGGGGTGCTTCTCCCTGGGTGAACTGTGGGGAATCAGGCCACTTGTTGAGGGGCCCTCACCCCCCCATTCATAAGCTGGGGTTGATGAATATAGGGTCCATTGTTTTTTTTCAGGCGAACATGAAACAGAGTCAGCAAATGGGTTCCGGTGTAGCTAGCCTTGGGCCAAGTTTCGGGGGAACTGATTGATCTCATGGGGTTGTAGAAGCCATCACTGGTAGGACTTGAGGACGAGTCCTCTATTCGGGGAAGCGACCTGGCTAAGCAGCGCACATGCATCACACCAGCCTCGGGTAAATTTCGCGCGCCGGGTCACAGAAGTGGGAGCCGAGCTCCGCTTGCAAGGGCAGCACAAGGTGTGGATCCACCAGGTTGCCTGAGCAAATCGCATGTGTGATTTGCCCATTGCCTTCCATCTGGTTAAGAATTATAGTTTTTTCCCTGTTGGTTTTGAAAGGAATCGATCACTACTGGAAATATCGTTTTTTTCCTCCAAAAGGCTGAAGCAACTGGAAGTTGCAGGGCTTGGAAAGTGGAAGCTTCGCGGTTTGGAGTTGGGTTGAAAGTGATTTGAGGTGACACCCAACCTTCCCGAAGTTATTCACCCCAGGCAGAAAGGCAGTTGCGCCAGCCACCTTCAACCTGGATGTTTAAGACCTCAAGCTCTGATTCTCCCGAAGTGAAACCACACGGACATGGGGGGACATCTGATACCTTTTCAAGACTGAGTGCTGTGCACTCCCCAAGTTGCATTTCGGACTTTAGTCACCTGTTAGATCCCCATTCGGAGATCCCATGTGGAGATCCCCCATAGACCAAAGCACCAACAGCTTTACGATGACCGGTATAGCTCCCCAATTTTCCACATGCGCCTTGGATCATTTGAGTGGTAACAAGACCCAGCCAGGCGATCGGAAGTGATCAGCTTCCCTCTATTTGGTGGTTTGGAGCGGAGGGGCTTCCCATCACCCTCCCACCAATTCACATGGAACCAGACAGGTAACTTCGAGTCCTATTTCCAGCCAAGCAATTCAGGGTTACCCATTTCTCATTTGCCCCTCTATTTGGAAAAATGACTACCTGACGGGTTCCCTGCAGGGAGGCTTCGCACAAGTTAGGCCTCCAACTTGCCGTCCGAGACCGCGGCTGTGACCTGGGACTACCGAACTGCGAATAGCTCGGAGTGGCTGCCTCTGAATGCCGCTGGGACTGGACTGGTCCAAAAACAAAGCATCCTCCACTTAATGTTGACCCCGGATTAATAAACTCCTGTTTATCAATATGAGGGTGTCCCTGGATTCTTTGAGGATTTGTCACTTTTGGAGGGCAACACCCCCATATGAATAAACGGGGGTTTATTAATCCGGGGTCAACATTAAAGGGGCGGGGGACTTAGTAAGTGGTTAGTAACCAGGGTTATAACCCACTTGCCATGGTTATAAGTCTCCCAAGTGGGTTTTTGTTTTCCCATAGTTACTTATCACTTACTAAGTACCCTGCCCCTTTGAAGCAGGCGATTCCATGGAAGCTCCCAAGATCCCGAAATGGAAGACTTGGTGTTATAGGATCGGCCAAGAGGGGGAGCTTGAGGCTGTCAGCCTGAGGGCGTGTACTGTAGATGGTTGCGAAATCCATCCGTTTCGCACCTCGAAAGAAAGCCAAGGGGAGGGATTTGATTCCCTTGCAATGCCAACGAACAATGAGTTCAACCATGGGTTCTTAGGTGGAGCACAATTGTTTTCGTCCGTTCGGTTGAACATGTGTGGGTTCCACTGGTGTAGATGGGGTGCATTGCATTCGCTGGTGGTTGGAAGGGACCCAGGGAGCTTCCAAGTTTCCCTTTTGGACTTCAATGGTAGGCCCCCGAACAGGAAAAAACAACCACATGCTGCCCTTGGATTGTTTCGCCGAGCGGCCTTCAACGGAATGGGAACATGTCTGTTCCCCGAGCGCATGAAAACCAGCGTGCCTGGAGGGCTAGCGTGCTACCGCGGCATGGAGGGCTAAAAGCTTAGCTTTTGTAGGCGGTCAAGGGCCAAACCAGTGTTGAGAATACGGAATCCCTAGGGAATCCTGATCATGCAAGGGTTGGGGAAAAGCCGTCGGCCCTTCTCCCATCAAGACGACGAGGCGGATATGCTGTGCCCATCCATCAGGGGGTTATGAGAAATGCACGCTGTGCAACGGGTAGGCTCCCAGCTTTTTCTTTTTCTTTTGTTACCTTCCCCCAACCCTCAGGGAGGCCATGGTAGGCCTAATACGGAAATCGCTGTCCAGTTTCTCCGCCGTTCAGGTCGCATGTTGCAGCTGGAACAGCGTGAGAGCATCCAAGACGCGTTTCACCCCAAGAAAAACGAGGCCCTGAAAGATGGCAGGTCTCCTTTTGAAAATGGGATCTCCCCTCCCTTCAAGGTCATAGATCGGGCCGTTGTCCCCAACTGTGCGACCTTCAAGTTATTTCATTTTGTTCCAGGCGGGGATCCTTGTGTTGATATTCCTTCAAAGCAACCGCAACAAGAACGCGGCAGCATCACACAAAGACACCCAAATGGGCCCCTACAAGCCACCTGCTGTAGCGTGCCGCAGTTTTTTTTTGGGTAAAGTGGTCCCAGAAAATTCGGGAAGCCACCGTCCAAGGCTTCCGAGCGAGTGCCATGGTGTCTTGGCAGTCAGTCTTTTTTGGCAGATGGGAGTTCTGTGCAGGTTTCCCCGTTGTTTCCTGGTGGCTTCCGTTTGCAACAACAAAGGCAAAGACGCCTATATGTCAACTTGCTGGTCACATCCACTTCACGTTGTTGAAGAAACATGATGCCACCACGCCCCAGGATGGGCAATTTCACCTTCCCTTTATTATGTGTTCTTTTTCTTTTTCTTTTTCTTTTTGTATTCCGGCGATTCGAGTTTCGCCTGACCTGGCGTTTCGATTCGCAAATCCTAAGTGACCCTCCTTTTGGGGGCGATGTTCGAATACGTTGAAAACCAATTGTTGGGCCCCAGTAGGATTTGATCGCCGCCAAGAAACACGTTGGCACCAAGAAGTTTCATATAATTTAATTTTCGGAATTGTATTTCAGGGGGGGGGTGAAAATTTCGTCTGGCCTACCACATCACGTTGGCACCAGGCGGAACCAAACGTCTGGGGTTTCGGGCGCTCAGTGAATTTTTGCATCTCCGAGCTGCGAGCTCCTCCCGATTCCCGCAGAAACCTTCTCGGAGGGTCCCTCTAGATGTGGATGGACGAAATCCCACCTGAGAAACCCGGAAATCATGATTCCCTAATACCAACAATGGCTTCCTATGGTTTCCAAGTGGTGCGAAATGGATGTCGCGTCCATCCGCAGTACTGTGGATGGTGACGTGAACTCCATTGGATCCATCCAACGCACCCTTCAGAAACCCAAGGGCATGACTCGATTTCCTGGCAAAAGTCCAAAAAACTGGCTCACCATAGCCAGGTCCGCCAGTAGTGCCCTTTTACCCTTTTTAGTAGGGAGGGTTCCCCTACTAAAATGGACTACAGAGAAAAGGCTACCCTTATTCTAGCCTCTCTACTACAGCAGGACCTAGATGGTTCAAGGAGCCTATCTTGAGACTTTCTTCCCTGAAAGTCAACGCCCAAAAAGTGTCTGATCTGGGGCTCTCACCCATCCCCCTTGTGTGCCTACCCCCCAAATGGGATTGTAATTGACTTAGCCAAATTCGCCCAAGTGGCACTCTTTGACTCCAAGATGTTCAACCATTTGGGTCTGTCTTTTTTAGGACCCCACAAAAGGCACAAAAAAGAGTTTTCCTTTTCGGCTCATGAGGGAGAAAAGGTTTTTGATTGAGCGACCCCCAGAAGGCCCAAACACCATCTTGGTTCCCCATTTGGGGTCTTTTCTTTGGGGACTTCGCTCAAGAGGCCCAACACCATGGTTCCTTTCTCAAAAACAAAGCCAAGGGTTTTTTTTAGAACCCCCCATAAAAGGCCCAGAAACCCTGGTTGTCCCTTCGGCTCATGAGGGAATCAGGGGTACCATCAAAGAAGAGCCGCCCATGGCCTGCAGAAACGCGGCCTGGAGGCGGGCCCCGGTCTCGGGGAGCCTTGGTGTGGGCGCCTGGCAGCTCCGAGCCTCCGCCGACACCGCCGGGACCCAGGCGCCGAGCGCCCGGGTTTTAGGGGAGCCACCAGGGCCGCAGATTTGAAAATGGGGTAAGCTGGGCTCAGCCTTGCTGTTGAACCTTCCTCCCTACTAGGTCCGTCAGTAGTGCCCTTTTACCAACTTTTTGGGGGTTCCCCTACTAAAATAGACTACAGACCAAAGGGTACCCTTATTCTAACCTCTCTACTGGAGGGCCCAATTGTTGTTGGGGCTCCCTCCCTTCTAGCACGTGGGAGGGTACCTGGCAGATCATGTTTCCGCGTCCCTGTCAGGTGCCATGTTTGGGGGTGGGAGGGTGGTTGATTTCAAAGGGAAGCCCCAGGTCAGGTGGCTTTTCTGTAGCATTCATGTTTTGGAAGGTCATTTCCCAGTCGTCGTGGTGCGCCTGGTTGATTCAATATGATTCAATGGACTCCGAGCTCACGGATTCCGGGGCCCAGCTCCGCGGGAGATTGGAGACGTAGGTGCCCTTGTTCTCACTTTCCCAATGATTGGACTTTCAGCCTTTTGAGGGAGCTACTTTAGTGGTCCGCGCAGGAAGTCCACAAATATCCGGCGGTTCCCCGTTCTCCTTCAAATTGGAAGAGCTTTCAACAAATGATATCTTTGAGTGCGCCACTATTGCCCTGTTTTTCCCATGTCCGCTGGGGTTCTGCACTGGGGTACCTAGGTGGCCCGTCAAGACCATCAAAGATATCTCTCCTTGCTGCTCGAACCTCATTGCTTTTAGCTTGAGTTTTGTCGGCTGTGTTTGTTTCTAATTTCTGGCCATGTCCTGCTTAACAACCACAAGTTAAACAACAAATGACAAATGTTACCTCCATGTAGATATCTACATGGATTCACGTGGTGAATAATCGCAGTGTCCGTTCTTTGCAGCGGGTCGGAACGGGCACCTTTTTTGGGCCATCCGTTGGGATTGGTCGTGGGAAATCCTTTAAACCGGGAGAAACGGCACGAGATGAATCCGATTCCGTTGCCGCAACGGCGTTTTTGTAGGATCTAAAGGGAAACCTGCCTTGGGGTTCCCTAACCAACTTGCCTTCCAACCCTTCATTGCCAGGGCCACAATTTTCCTCATCCATATGGGTCTGCCTTTTCTTGAGGGGTCCCTTTTTGTCTACCACTTTGAGACAAACCCAAAAACCCATACTGTCGAGGTAACCCTGAGTTGGCGAGTCGGATTGGTGGTTTGGATTTGGATTTGAACCCCTCACTTTTGTAGATGGTGAATGGGAAACGCTCTGGAACACCACCAAATCACCGATTCGGCTCCAAACCACGAATTGGAGATAAGTAGGCAAGGCATTTTGAGCCAAGAAAGAAGTGAAGCTCCGTGGAGACAAACCAAGAAACCCATGGGATGGTTCAGTTCCGTCGGGTGCCGAAGGGGCATTCATCAAGAGGTAACTTCTCCATTCTTTCCAGGATCCTTCTTTCTAGAAAACCACCAACAAACCGAAAAATGGCGATCGGTTTTTTGAAAAGAACGATGGCTGAAAACAGAATGGACAAGGAACCAACCGCTAGAAGAACCAGCATCTTGCGAAGGCCTTTTGAATTCGGCCCTTCGGGCCTTGAGGTCTTTCTCTAGGAATCAAACCCCTAGAAATTCGAGGCATCCGTCGGCCCGCTTCGTCTCTGCGGCTCGTTCGACTCGCCCGGCGCTTCCGGCGCCTCGCCAGGGCTTTCAGCTCACGGTCCGCGAGCGGCTGCCGCAGGTGGCAGTGATCCACGGGCCCAACGTGGCGCCGGAGAGCTGCGGCTTCACCCTGGACGCTTGGCGCGTGCAGAGCGAGCCGAAGAGCCGAGCCGTGTTGCGGAAAACCCTCCTCAGCTCCCCTTTAAGAAGGGAAACTGGTCCTGCACTAAGGGTTATGATCCCAGGGAAATTGTCCTACCTAAGGGTCATGACCCCTGCAATGCAGACAAGAACCCCGACTTTTCAGGGGTGCTCAAAAAAACACACAGCCCATTTTAAGGCCGCAAAATCGGTCGCGACCCTTAGAGTATACAGGACGCTTTGCGCGCCCAAACTCGCTGGTGCCAAACTGGCCCTTCCCTTTTCACGTCAGGTGGTTGGATGGCACCCTCTATGCAAATAAATGCTTTTAAAGAGGGGAATCCATTTAATTCCGTCCAATGAAAGCCAGTTGTGAGGTTCCATGTTTGTGGATGGGAGGGCAACTCACTTCCACAGTCCCGTTTCGGATTTCAGTCACTCTTGGGGAAGGCCATTTTGGTGGCAAAACAATCGGGTCTTTGCGATGCCTCTTTGGAGCATTTCGGCAGGTCCGCAACTTGAGCTCCAGAAAGGCAACCTGGGCAGTCGACTGGTCCATTCGGGGGAGACAGTTGACTCAGTCGGGGTGATATTTGTTCGGGGGTAAATCTAGGTGGAGCCTTGTAACAGTGAAGCAGTTGTTCAACGTGGACGCACCACCCAAGAGTCACTGGAATGCTGATTCCCTTGTTTTTACCAACAAACACCGGTTTGCCATGGTTCTTAGGTGGTGCAGGATTTCGTCCATCCACAGTACCTTCCCTCTTTTTGGTCGGTGTTCTCCATGGGAGGGGTCGTGACCCACCCTTAGGCTACCAAACATGGTCAACCCCCACTAGGTCTGCCAGCACTGCCCTTTTACAAACTTTTTTTGGCTGGGAGAGTAATAAACTAAGAAAAACAAATACCCTTATTCTAACCTCTCCACTGGAGGACCTGGCCAAAAGTGGGTCTTTTGCAGCGTTTGGGTCACAGTCCAAAGCAAGTTGGCCCACCACTCGTCTCGGCTAAGGATGCCTCCACATCGTTCGATGAGCTAGGCCCACCGTTGGGATGGACATGCCTCGGGGGAGCTAAATGAAGCCTTTCTTCTGACATGGTCTCCACTTATGTTGACCCCATATTAATCCACCCCAGTTTATTTCTTCCCCTCCAGGAGTGGTCTGATTCCCCACATTTAACCCAGGGTTGATTCATATGGGTCAACATTATCCCCAAGCCATTGCCCGCACGGAAAACAGGGTACACTCCCTCCCATTAACATGGAACCTGAGAGGAACCCTTGGAAGACCATTTTCCCCTTAAAGTGGGAGGGGGGGTATATCTCCTTGAGAGTGGTTCTATGGCAGCTGCAGATCCCGTAGCCCCTTCAACCTCTGAGGGTACCTTAGTCTAAGGGTTTGTGTATTACACCCTGGGGTTCCACCCTTGGGAAATGGCACAACATGGTCCAACAGAACATGACTTTATCCCGGACATATGCCTAAATGAGGTCATTTCCCAGGCGCAATCCCAGAGGCTTCTCACCCTCTCCCGCCTCCAGGTTCTCAGACCTGGCCTTGGTGGCCCTCAAAACCTTTCCACCAATTCGCCTCGGAAAATTGGCATATGGCTATGGCTCAAAAACCCGGAATTCCAAAATGGGTTGCCCTGGTAAGTGGAAACATGGACCAAAACCAGCGTAACCCTAGCTCTTGAATTTTGAGCCACAGCCATATAGTTGCCGCCTTCATAAACCTTTTTGGGCCGGAAGTTTCGAGGAGTCTCATCGGAAGCCACTGGTGGATGTCGACTTGAGGGGTTATGCACCGACGCCTTCCGTTGCAAGCGTCCAGAAGTCGACATGGGGAGCGTGTGTTTTTTGTGGCGCTATCGTCAGCCAAGGTAAGAGATACTTTGGTGCTGATCACGCTCCAAGATACCAGGGTATTGGCCATCGCAACTTCTCCTAGTGCCTCTTCCCGTTTGCGCTTCCAAATGCAGGTCCTTCAAACGGCTTGTGTTGGAAGAGCGCTGTCCATCCGATCCTTCACCCCTTGTGGTGGATGAAGCCCTATGAATGAGGTAAACCGCCTACCAACTACTGCATGCGTTTGTCCATCCGCAGGGTCAGGGTTTTTGATGTGGATCACTGCGGGGTACTCCCAGGAGACAAACCCAAATGGCACCTTCAGTTCGGTTCCAATCTGCAAGCGCTGTCCGCTTGTTAAGGACACTGGAGTTTCGACCGTGAAAACGGTTGGCCGGTTTTAGGCCTGCCTGTGACGCGAAGGGGATTCACATTGAAGTACAAAGTAGTCGCAAGAATAGCCCGCATTGCTACCACAGGAAGCGCAGTTTTAGCCACAGCCGTGTTTTTTTGGTTTTTCCTGCAGTGCCTGGGACCAGTCCGCATTGCTACATGCATAGGTGTCCTTTTTGGTTGGCTTAATTGAAAAATAGAGGGCGATTCCAAGTTACCTGGTGGTTCAATCAACCAGGGCCATCTATTTTCAACCAAAAAGGACATCTATGGCTACACGCCTCTCTCCCTGAGAGGCGCGGAGCTGTTCTTCTACTGGAGCTGTGCTGGAGAAGGCGGGGCTCGCTTGCATGGCCTAAGCGCAGAACCGAGTACCGCGCTCGGTCGATTTATGCTGTGGCGGGGGTCCTCGAAGGGAAGACGGCCCCAGCGGACGATAGGGTCGAATGTTTACCCCGGATGAATCAACCCCTGGTTGATTTTGATTGGGGGGTGTCCCCTTTTAATGGGATTCATCACTTTGGAGGGAACACCCCCTTAATAATATTTCCCCTGTTGAATTTTAAAGGGAATGTATCACTACTGGATATTTTTTTCCAGGGGACTTAAGCAAATGGAGGACAATAGGGTCTACTCCGTTGTGCTTGTTTGTGTTGAAGGTCTATTCTGGGTCTTTATGCGTGGGGAGGGGGTCCACCATCGACGAGGGTCATGCTACTATGCTACTCAGAATCAGCTGTCCCCGGGAAATGGAGAGCCTCACCATGCCCAGTAAAAGCAACAGCAACATGCCGTACATGGACGAAATCCATATCGCACCACTTTGAAGCCATGACAAGCCAGTGCATAGGTGTCCTTCTTAGGTGAGCCTGGTTAAAAACTGATGGCACTGGTTTAGAAGGGTTTTGTTTCATTTACCAGGGCCATCTATTTTTCCAAAAGGCCACCTATGAACCAGTGTTTGTTGGTACTTACGGGCCTTACAAGGGAGTCTCATCATTCCAGGGTTTTGTGGGTGGTGCGAAATGAAATTCTGTCCACAGTATTGTGCACATCTTCTGCAGATCCAACCTTTTAAGCTGAGAGTCAACGTCTAGGCTTGAATCCCATCCACTTCACACATTTTATGGTATGTTGGCTGTAGATATTGGCTTGCGCGTGCGAAGTGGCACGTGCCAACAGGTGACGCTTCATGGGCTTGCATAGTTCTGTGTATTTGGTGGTTTTACTTGGTTAAAACGAGCGAAATTATGATGTCGGTCTTTTACATGGAGATTCCTGACAGCGGACGTGGGTTCAGCTCGAGCCTGCGTCACTACCGCCTCTTTGTCACGCCTTCAACGCGCAGAATCAACAACCGGCAAGTTTTACTGCAACAAAACCTGAAGCTGTTGTTGAGGATTCAACCCTTGTGCTTAGTTCCCAGCAGTTCACCAGTTTGCTGAAACCCAGGGTTCCTATCCCAGCATCTCCCGGCCCACAACTGACAACTATGCCTGTTCCCTTCTGGCCAATCCTTGCCAGGTGCCAACAACACTTGATCCGTGCAAATAAAGGAGCTCACCGTCCAAGGAGCAGTTTAGCTTATCAGACCAACCCGCATAGAAAGGCCTGGAATCCCCACAGGCAAACATTTTGACACCTACGGTTTAGAACGTCTCCTAGGCGTTCCCTTGTCTTTTTGGATTGTTTCACACAAGGAGGCCAAAATAATCGAAAAAAGAGACAACACCCAATGGGCGTCCCTCATTTGAAGACCGGGCCCGGACGATGTTCTTTGCGGTTCTCAAAAATTAAGAAATAACATGATCCCGACACAAAACCATTCATTCCCTGTGGTTTCCTTTGAGGGAATCCCCAAAAGGTTCGTTCCCAACACCCAGATTCCCTACCTGTTGTGGATGGACGGAATCCTGCACCACCTGTGAAGCATGGGAAACCATGGCCTGTAACCATGGGAATCCAGAGGCTAAATGGGATTTACAGCCACGGAAAAGACAAAAAAAAACAGTTACTACTGTGGATGGTTGCGAAATGCATTTCGCACCACTGTTCAGAAGCCTAAGATGCTGGTTGCAGGAGTTCGTCCATTCACAGTAGGGAATCCCCAGAAGTGGGTTGGTGGGCATAAATCCACATGTCTAGGCCTGTTAAAAGTGACCGCCTCATCACCGCAACTTATGCGAGACGTTTAATATGCGAAAGCCGCTTCTCGCACCACGAAAAACATGGTTGAAACCATAACGTGTGTTGGGTATTTACTGGGGAATCGAATCATTTCTGGGTTTCTTATGCGGTGCGAGCAGGATTTCGTCCATCCACAGACCTATCACAGAACACCCTTAGGGTTGCTTAGGGTTCCTATTTTGGGATCCTTGGGGCTTATTCGGGGGCCGGGACCCCCCCGCAGCGATGGCAATTCCAAGTACAGCCTTGCTCCGGTGGTGCATGTTGGCATGCTTCCAGCATGGACCAAACCGGGCACGCTTGTTCATGTACTAGGTCCCCCAGTAGTGCCCTTCTCTCCCCTTTTTGGTTGGGAGGGTTTCCCTACTAAAATAGACTACAGGAAAAAATCGGGTACCCTTATTCTAACCTCTCTACTGGAGGACCTAGTATACCCAGAGCTTCAGGTGTGAACGGCACCTGCCGGCGCTTGCCCAACTTCGGGCCGGGGCAGTGGGTGCACACTGATGGCACCGGCAGCCTCGGGAAGATCTTCCAGGCCAACTTATGTGACCTCCCGGTTTTGGGGCGTCCAACCCAAAAAGACGGACAGAAGGGGGGGAGGGTTCCAGGCCAATGGGCGTCCAACCCAAAAAGAGGCATAAAACAAATAGGACCGGGGGGGGGGGGAAGGGGGGAATTCGTTGGAGTTGGGTAGAGGAGTTGTGTTGAGGGTTTTGCCTAGTCTGAAGTTACCTCCAGAGTTGCTGTGTTTTTTTCTTTCTTCTGCAGGCCTGGGTTGCAGTGCTCCAGGCAACACAAATGACAAGTTTCCTTGGAGTTCCCGTTTCTGTGGGGGGTGTAGTCGTTAAAATCGCATTTCCCTTGTTTTGGTTTGCTTTTTTTTTCTTTTCTGAGGGGCGCCCTCTTCATGGTTGTTGTTGGGAAACATTCTACATTTTTGCTTATTGTGGTTTAGTGGGAAATCCCCACTTAACTGCTAAAAGTTAAATTTGTGCTCCCCTTCCAACGTCAACCAAGTCTTTAAAATCCTTTACCAAAAGTAGATTGCCCTTTGCCCCGGTGGAACTCCACTACAACCTTGGGTTGTGGTCACGCAGGGATGGACAAGTTTCAGCACCGCGCAGGCAGTTTTTTCCAAATTATTGATCGGGCTTGTATTTCTGCCCCTACTGGTGCGGGATCTGATGCATCCACAGGCGATCTCTTTTAGCTGTCAAGTGGTACCGGGTTCGCATGCCCGGCCGTCGAAAAGGACACGGACATACTGTGGATGGACGAAATCCATTTCGCACCACCCAAGAAGCCCTGGAATGATGATTCCCTTGTAAATACCAAAGAACAATGGTTTCCTATGGTTTCCAAGTGGTGCAGGATTTCGTCCATCCACAGTATCAACAGTTGACCTTTGGATAAACTTGGTCAACTGGCTTTGAACAGCGATTCTTTTGATGCCATCAAACTCATTCGCACGGGAAGCCAACTTGTTTGTTGTTCCCTGGCTTTTGGAAGATGTGTTTTCCATGGGATGTTGAGAATCACCCGGTTAAAACCTACTTAAACCCTGGTTTATACAACCTTCCTCGGGATCCGAAAAGCAAATATTGCTCTAAAACAATATGTTGTTCCAACAAAACATCACGGAAACTTCTCCAAACCTGAATGTCCTGTCCAATTGATTGGAAAACTGAAGCGAGAGGAATCCCATGCTTCTATGGCCAGGTTACAGGAAGCCAGCCAACAAGAAAGAAACTCCAGGGTATACCCGAGCACGTCTTCAAAGTGAGTGTGCGATCTCAGGAAAACCTTTAGAGAAGCAGCCCACATGTTTGTTTGGCAAGTTATTATCATTCACCAAGAGATGTTGCGGGCCTTGCGTCGTCCCTGGTTGCTTGACAAAAGCACAAGCAGAGTTTGTTTGGAGCACCTAAACCTGACAGCAGCAGGCTGCCTTCGTTTCCCTCAACTGTTGACTGTGAAGGTTCCTTACATGAACCCTTCTGTTTGATACCTTGAGCCCGGTGTGGGGATTGGTGTGTTTCAATCTTTGGCTTTGGGTGCTACGTAGCCCATATGTGTTTTATTGCTCAACCGAATGGGGGCTGGTTAATTGTTGTTATTGAGTGTGTCCAGGCCCTCAACCTTTGTTGCATTTTGCTTGGATGTTAGGACTTTAACTTTTTGCCAACGAATGGGTTTTCCATTAAACCACTAAAAGTTAAACTTTCAGCAGGGGAGCAGAAAGTGACCGAGCAACTGCCGCGCCCGGTGTCTCGGCAGTCACCCACCTTTTCCTGGCAGGTCGCGCCTGGAACGCTGGCGGAGGGAAACTACACCTTCACCCTGCAGCTGGTCCGTTCCGAGGACTGGGGCCTCGGGGCAATGGGAAGCTCTGAAAGGGGCGCCCGAACTGAGACAAATATCGAGGGTAAGGGGCATCTTGCTGTACATCATTTTAAGCTACCCTTTGGAACCAAGTGTTCGTGGCTCAACTGCTTGTTTGGTGTTTTTTTTTGACTAAAACATGGTCAACCCCGAGACGTGCTTCTCTTTGCCAGCGCCGCTGGCAACTGGCTGCCCCTGAGAGGGGCGTAGTCCCAAATGTGCGCTGGCTGGCTTTTCCCGCTGAAGGGATGTGGTTTTGGTAGCTTATATCTTGGGACCGGCTGCTTCATCCCATGTTTTGCCAACGAAGATTCTTGCCTTGGGGCCTCCCAAGAGGTCGACACCATAGCTGCCGCCTGGTCAAGATGCCTTCGACATATTTCCAAACGGACAGAAAGTGCAGGTGCTTCTTGTGGTTTTTCTTTGTCCTTTCCCGAACGGATTCCTTTCCAGCTCCCCTTTCCGGGGCCCCTCCCTTTGGTCCAAGATGGTTTCCACCTCCAAAATACGCCCAAAAAAATCAAGATGAGTTGTTCCTTTTGGTTTCCTTCCAAAACCAACCCAAAAAGGGCTACTCGTTTTCCAATTGGTAAGCGGGCAGCTTCTTGTTCCCAGCGATTTCCCCTTGTACAGGCAGTCCTTCAGTATGTTTCAGACTCTTGTGGGTACCCACCCCAATTCGGCAAATTCAGCTCCCCGGGCCTTTCCCCCGCGGGCAAGGACCAGACCAGCGTCTTCGCGGAGTGGTTTGTGGCCGTGCGGTCATCGACAGTGCCCATCACGGCCCCGTAGTGGCACCGCTCGTTCTTTCTTGTTTGTCTCTTCTTCTTTTTTTGAGGGGGGAGGGGGGGAAGTGAATGGTTACAAAGTGCGTGGTTTGGTTTTGTTGTTTTGGTGTTGCATCTGTCCTTGCCGTTTTGTTACTTACGCTGACACTGTATTCTTTCTTTCGCTATCCCTGCAGAATCTGATTTTTTATTTTTGGTGTGTGTGTGTGTTTTGTGTTGTGTTTGTAACCATTTGAAAGTTTCGTACATAAATTGTTCCCAGCGCAGGTCTTCTCCGGGTGGACTGCGAACCAGTCAATCTCCAACCAGGCCAGAACGAGCGGGAGCGTTGATTGGCATGGGGTGGTGAGGATTGGCAACATGGGGAAAAGGAGGTCCAATTTGGGGATCATGCCCCAAGGGAAGCCAACAAGCTAGACGGACCCAACACAATGTGTGCTGTCCGATGAGAGTGGTTGCCCTCTATCTAAACCTGCCTGAAAAGGGTAACTATCCAAAACAAAATTCATATACATATATGTATATATATATATATATTATTTGATATATATATATATATAGATATGTTTATAGTAACAAACGTGCGTGGGTTTCTTGAGGGGTTCCCCTGTTTGACAGACCCCATACCATGCTCCATCCGTCTGGTTCGCTAACAAACGGTATGGTTTCGGTTTCATTTCGTGGCGTGAGAAGCGACTTCGCAATCCTCCACAGTATTAAACGTCTCACAGAAGCTGCGGTGATGAGGCGGTCACCTGTAACAGGCCTAGACTTATATGGATATATGCCCACCAACCGACTTATGGGGATTCCCTATGAAGCGTCTTCAACTGGTGCCGTGTTGACCAGTAAAAAAATGACACAAAGCGGGAATGAATCAACCCGGAAATTGGGGATTTCCTTGGCGAAACCACCAGTTGGAGGGTCTCTACGGCTCATCGCCCGCCGCTCCGACTTTCGGCAGGCGGGCGCCGAGGAGTTGCCGCGGGTCTGGGGCAAGGTGTGGCCGGGCCCCGGCTGCGGCGGCCGCGAAAGCGCGCAATGGACCTGGGCCTTGGTGGAGGAGGAGACCTCCAGCAACTCGAAGAAACAGAAGCCTCCGCATGCCTCCGCCGTGCTTTTTGGGGGTCTTTCCATGGTCCCAGCCATCCGGCTCCTTAGGTTTTAGGGATTGTTTTTGTTTTTCCGGTTTTTAGTCGGTTTAGTGGGGGTGTCCACCGTTTTGGTGGCAAATAGACAGTTTTGAGGTTCTGAAGGAACGGCGGACCTCTTCTTGGTGGCTCGCAGGCATCTCTTTAGGTTTTTAGGGTTTAGTGCTAGCTTCCACTAAACCACCAAAAGTTAGACTTTTAGCAGAGGATCTGAGGACAGCCCAAGTCTTCTGCCGTCACCCAGGGATCGCTCCAAAGGCTCTGAAACGGAGTTTGTTTGAGGAAGTGGTTCCAATCTGGAAGCTGGCTTTTCACCAGGTTCCTTTGTCTCCAGCACACATTTCCTTAAGGGAACCTCCAAAAGTGGGAATTCCAATAGAAACCACCCAAGTGATCAACTTTTTGAAGAAGGTGAACCAGCGACTTTCCGGATTTCGGGGAGGGAGGACCACCCGAGCTTCCCAGTATTTGCCGGCCCAGTTTCTCAAGGTCCTGGGGAACCACTCCAAGAATTGGGCTCATACCTGACCATACCAATAAACTTGTGGACTGATTGGATAGAGCTGGTGGCTTGGAAACCAGGACCTAAAGCCCTGGTGTTCGATTGATAGCCAAGCGCGAAAGGCCCCCAACCCCAACCCCCCCGACCAACGAAACACTTGAGAAGAAATATTGGCCCTGCACCTGTTAGGTATCCTCACCAACATCAGCAGCTCTGTGTCCGCAGGCCGGATACCGAGACCTTTGTCAGGTTGACTTGTTTTATTGGGGCCTCGAAATGCATTCTTGGCTGAGTTTTTGGTGGGCCAATGCGTGGTGACCTGCTCCAGAGGCGCTTAGTCCAACTCTTCCAGACAGCAAGCATCCTCTTGTTTCCTTCGCGATTTGCCGGCGCCACGCCATGTCAAGGAAGACATAAGGCAACAAGTCCCAGGTGGCACGTGTGCGAACCAAACAACCTGACAGAAAAAGAGGCGATAACTGAAAGCAAAGGCGCACCAGCTTGAAGCCTTCAGCTTGTTGCAGGCGTCGTCAGCCCTTGCCCACTAAGACAGCAACTTGCAGCTGCAAGCAACAGTTGCCTTAATTGTCTGAAGCATTTTCTCGCGTTTTACCCTTTACCCTGGGCCCTGTAACAAAATATCGTTGTCTCCTGCTCCTTGTGTGGCAGCATCGTCTCGTGCCAAAATGGCTGAACAACAAACATTATGCACGCCTTTTTTTTTTAATCCCACGAGCCGTAATTGATTGTGTTTCTCTCCCCAGTTGGTTCCGCTATTGTTTGTTTAAACCCAAAGGGGAAGTGTCAGGAAGTATGAATTCTGGTTGCGAGCCTGGCGTAAAATGTAGCCCCTGGTTGATTTTATGTTGTGGAGTCGCCTTGCGACTCCGGATGTCAATTTGGAGTTTAGAACTCCAGGGCTCTCATGATCTCTTGGCGACCCTGGGAAATGGCAAAGGCGGGGTTCTTTTGTCCCGAGCTTGCAAAAGGGTGAGAGAGGTGCTGACAGTTGCGTGGTGATCCAACGGAAGTGTACGTTGCATCCAACCGCAAGGAAAGACTTCGTCTTCCAAAGCCCTCTCAGCCTCCATGCCTCCGTCACTGTTGGGGAGAGATTCAATGTTTACTTTGTGTGGTTTTGTTTACGTGTGATTTTGCGAAAGGTATGCTTAGATACCCCGGCTGAATCAACCTGTCGGATTATTTCTTGGGGTGCTCCCCCAAGTGATCCGCACCTCTAAAGTGGGACCAATCAAAATCAAGAAGTTTGGGCGCCCATAGCCAACAGAAAGTGGTAGCCCAATGTAGTCTCTCCTTTTATTAAACAAGGACACAAATGAAGAAACACTATGTACGTGTATGTAAATACATAATATAAATATATATATATATACATATGTTTCGTGGTTTCCTTTTGGTTCTGTTTGGTGGTTTCCTTGTGGTTTCCCTTTGAAGCCACAGAAGCATGGCTAGCAACTCCAAAAGGGCGCGCAGCGCGGGCGGCGCTCCCCAGGAAGGTTAGAGGCATCCTTTTGACGTGATTTGGCGAGATTTCTCCGGTGGCTTAGGTTGGTTTTGAGGTGATTTGAGGTGATTTGAGGTGATTTGAGGTGATTTTGAGGTGATTTGAGGTGATTTGAGGTGATTTGAGGTGATTTGAGGTGGTTTTGAGGTGATTTTGAGGTGATTTTGGCACTGGTTTAGGTTGGTTTGATTCCATTGACCAGGGGAATCCCTATAAAAGACACCTATGCCCAAGACCCCCAGGCCAATCGATTTTCCCAAAAAGGGACACCTACTCTTTCATTTGAAATCTCCTGTGGCAGGCGCTATGGGTGAGCTGGACGTGGAAGCTGCTTCGGACTTCCCTTTGGACGCTTGGACTCCATGCTGGCGTCGGATCATCTTGCTGCTTCTTTTTTTGTATCGGATGACTAGGTCCCCCAGCTAGGTGCCCGATCTTACCGTTTCTTTGTTGATTGGGAGGGTTCCAACCTATTAAAATAGACAAAACCAAAGAAAAGTGGGTGCCCTTATTCTAACCTCTCTGCTGGAGGACCTAGATGAGCTCCCCGAATCTCGGTCGGGGTAGAACCAGCGAAAGTCGTGAGAAAGGTCCTTTACTCGGGGATCCAGTGCCTAATTCAGCTTTTGGAACTTATATCATTTTGTGCAGGAATCTTTGGGAGCCAAGTCCACTTCGGTTGGTACTTGGTTGATCCCATATCCCGTCTAAAGGCACACCACCATGTTTAGGGAAACGCCAACATGGCCATCGTTGCATTTCCTGCTTAGAGAAGCCACCGCATGGGGACGGATCTTGTTACTGTTATCTATCCAGACCCACTATATACTGTTTTTCAAGGTTTTGGTCGCCGGTGTGCCTGTGGGTACAAATGCAAGTTTCATGCGCAGGCATGCTGCTCATTTTGGTATGAGGGTCCCTCGAACGATCCGGCCGGCTAGTGATCACCTTGACCGGATTTCACTGGCTGATTTAGGACCTGGGAACCGCGAACGGTTTTTCTTTGTAGAACATGCGGTTTTTGGACGCGGCATTTCAGCTGCCCCGGGGTTCCCTCAAAACAATCAAAGGCCCCAGGCTTTCAACTTGCACCCCTTTCCGACCCCCGCCCTTTCGCCGTCCGTCTGCTTCGCTTCAGAACTTCCTGCTGCCCGGGCAGCGCTACACCATGGTCTTGATGCAGATGGGCCCGACGCTCCCCAAGCGCTCCGGAAGCGAAAATCGAGCGCCGTGCTCGGCGAGCGCCGGGTGTTTGGAAGGGGGGCCGGACAAAGGGAACCAGGAGTCCTGGAAGGACATGGTAGTCGGGCTTTCATCACTGGATTTGGGCGAGTCGCGGATTTGGCAAGACCAACGGGCTTTGATTTCCTCTTGCTTTCCCTTTGCGCAATGGATCGCCTCAAACGCAACCTGAAATTTGTGCGGATGTTCGCCCTCCTGCGAAGTCAAGACCGTCTTGGACGCAACGGCCTCGATTCTTTGTATCATTTATGATGGGACCACGTTGATACCAGGTTTCCATGGTGACAATGTTCGCCCAGGTGCAACAAAACTTGCTACCTGAGTTCGTGGAATTAACCCTCTTTGGGAAGCCTATTCTGGCGGTAAACGCGCATGCTTTTTTTGGTCCGACCCACTCAGGAACTGAGAAACACCCTAGGAAACGTACAGATGGGCGAAAGTAGATGACACAAGCCCCCTGTGGTTTCATCAGCTTCCTTACCGACACAAAGGGAATTGTGCCATCTACTTCCGGCTTCCCCTTTCCAACCGTCATCTTACTATTTGGGGGCCGGGGCCCCTTGGTTTCCCTTCAGTTTCTTCCATGGTTTCCCACCCATTTGGGAGCATCAGCCACTCGGCTTCAGTCTGCCTTGGGGGATCAACAAATGGGGAACCCTTGCTTTGTTGAATATTTTAAATCTGTCTTTGAGCCATAGCAACGGAAGCAACGGGAATGTCCAAGATTTGCTTGTGAGACGCCTGGACATGAGCAGGCCAAGAAACAAGTTTCTGCCAACATTTGTCCCCCCAAAAGTCGGCCCCTTTTTCCATCAGAAAGCCCCTCAACACAGGCCACCTGCCACGCAAGTCCGGGGTTGAATGATCCAACACCGGTGACCTGGAACTTATTGGTTCTGAAGGGAGTCCGCCCCTCCCACCAGGGTGGAACCTGAGCGGCTGGCAGAACATGTTCCTGGAACAATTCACTTTCTGGGGTTCATGATAGTAAATGAGAGGGGTAACTTGTTATCCCCAGTAACCCGACGCGCGCCTAGGACCCTAGCGGAGGCGGAGGCTCTGGGCCTTGCCTTCGCGTCCTCCGCCGCCTTCGCGGCGGACGCGGCCCCCGCCGGGGGCCGCGTTCTGGCGGCGGCGGTCGCGGCGGCTAGCGGCGGCGAGGTCTTCGTGTCGACGGAGGGGCGGCCCGGAGCAGTCCGGACGACTCGCCGCTGGAAACTCCACCGGGTCCTAAAAGACTTAAGAATTTCTAGGTCCCCCGGCTAGGTTGGGAGGGCTCCCCTACTAAAATAGACTACAGAAAAAGGGTACCCAGGAATGGTTGATTGGGGGAGAGGGTGACCAGTTTCTGAAAGTCCGAAAATGGTGAGCCATACTCAAAAATGGTTCATTGGGCCCCTCCCCTTAAGGTAGGGGTGATACCTTGCGCCACATTTCCCCACCTGGATGTGTTGTACCCCCGACTATTATATGACTCCCTTTCTGGAAAGCTCTTGATATGGTCCGCGTCCAAAAAGTGATCACTTTTGATATCCAGGTCCTTTAGGCCAGTGAGGGACACCTAAGGGAAACTCTCAGGCGGGCGAATGTGGACGATTCGGCAGCATGTTCCGCAGTCACCCCTCGTGTTTGGTTCTCCTTGGTCTCAGAACCACCGCAAACGCGGATGTGTTGCCTTTAAGGTTCTATGTAGCTAGCGCAGTTGGTCTCAGAACCAAGACCGATACATATGTGTTGCCTTCAAGGTTCTAGCGCAGTCGAGGTGGTACGATGAAGACATGGCCAACTTGTCCTACTTCTTCTACCGCTTCCCCTCGCAGGGCCTGAGCCTGGTGGATGATGGGAACGGAGGCGGGCGATGGACATTCAGCTCCACCAGGGGCTCCTGTGAATGGCCAACGCGCCACTTGAGAAACCCAAGGGAATGAGTCGATTCCGCTGCAAATATCAACGAACAACGGCTTCCAGGAGCATGTTGACGCATCCTTGGACTGTGCGAAAACGGGCCTTTTTTAAACTGCGAGACCCATGGTGCAGAACACATCAGAAGACCCAAGGTCTCGAAGCGAGCTTCCATGCGGATTCCCCCGGCTTGGATCGCAGGCGTTGAAGTGAACGGCACCTTTCCGGTGGTGGAGTGGCGGGATGCCGACAGCCCCTGGACGGAACCACAGGGGCCATTTCCAAGACTTTCCGCTGGCTGACCATGGATGCACTGGTCTTAACTGCTATTGGGTTGGATCTTTAGACTTTAACTTTTTTGGAAATGAAGGGGTTTTCCACTAAACCCCCGAAAAAGTTAAACTTTTTGCAGTGGGGGTCAACAGCAACCAAGTGGTTTCTGATTGAATCATCTCCAACGGAATTCGTCTATTTGTCCAAACGGGCAGGGCTGGTTCCGCCCAGATGCAAGCTTGGGTAGAATGATGGAGGCCCCTTACTTCAGGTTTCGGAATTATGTTCTGAAACAAGCAGGTGCACGCCCTACATATGGTGGGCGGGGCGGGGCGAGGCTTCTTCTACATTCGCATGGAAATCCTACCCGCCGTGTGGCATGGAATCCCTGCCCGTTGTGCGTTGCGTTTTGCGGGGGTCCCTACATTTCCCAATTTGGTGGTTTTGAACATCACCTATTTTGGCCCAAGGGTGGGTTTCCCTCGGCAAAGGCGAGGAATTTGAGAGGACATTTGGGGCATATATTCTTGGCGCTTTGGGGGCCAACCAGGTGCTTCGAATCCTACTCATTGCGTGTCTAGGTCCCCCAGTAGCGCCCTTTCACCCTTTTTGTTGGTTTGGGAGGGTTCCCCTACCAAAATTGACAGAGAAAAGTTGATACCCTTCTTCTAACCTCTCGAATCTGGAGGACCTAGGTGTTTTTGCGCGTGGTTTGCTTCGCCCCAGGTGCTTCGCACTGGTCCAAGCAGGGCTCCTTCCTCGGCTTCTCGGAGCTCCCGTTTCTGTCGCTGGCGCTGTCGCCGGGGCGGCATCTGCTGGCGGTGGTGGCGCAGGATTCCCTCGGAGCCGCACGGGGCCCCAGCGGAAGCCGGCGGAAGGGGGTTGGGTTCGTGGAAGGCGGGGCTAGGGAGAGTGGTGATTGGTGTGGATGGAGGAAACCACTTTGAATCCAGAGGAAACCAGTTGCTGGCTGGCTGGGTTTGAGGGAAGAGCAAACGAGCATGGGATGACCCTTTACCCACTTACCAACGAGCAAACGAGCAAGATGGAGGTGTCCAATCACGAGCCAGTTGGTATTTACAGAGAAGTCATTCCAGGGTTCCTCCAGGCGGTGCAGGATTTCGTCCATCCACTGTAGGTCTTTGTTTGGAGGACCCCCCAAAATGTCAAATCGGTTTTCCTCTTGGCTGAACACTTTAGAAAACCAGAAAAGGGCGGCAGGGTGCCCTCAAAAAAGACGAGCCACCGGTTTGGGAGGTTTGCGGGATTGGGAAAGTTTGGGTTTCGTTGGGATGGAGTCTTGGGGTTTAAAGGTTTGGGGGGGGTCGAGGTTGACGCTATTTGTTTGAATGCAACTTGCTTGTGGCTAACCACCAGTTCGGATTTTTTGTCGGTCTGCATTTGCGCTGAGGGAGTGAATCTGCTTGTTCAAGAATCAATCCTTGATTAGTTTGCGTGGTATTGGTTGCCTTTCCCACTTAGTGTGGAGGGACATGGGGGTTGATCAATATCCCTGGCCCCCAACTGACCATGGGTAACTTTTCCCATTTAGCGGGAATTGTTTTCCTGTCAGTGTCTTTCCCCAATGGTCATCAAATGTAAAGGATCTTTTCCAGGTCCCCCAGCTAGGTGCCCTTTCTCACCCCTTCTTTGGTTGGGAGGGTTCCCCTACTAAAATAGACAGACAAAAATCGGGTACCCTTATTCCAACCTCTCAAATCTGGAGGACCTAGTTTTGGTCACATCTTGGCCCATTTTTTCAAGGGTGGAATCCCAGGGTGTATTACAACAACTCTTAGATCAACGCTAGGTCGCCAGCGCTTTCGCGCTGGGGCCCCTGATCTCCACTCCTTCCGCCTCCAACGTGCAGTCGGCCCTAGACCTCTCGGTG
Source organism: Effrenium voratum (assembly GCA_963377175.1). Taxonomy (NCBI): domain Eukaryota; class Dinophyceae; order Suessiales; family Symbiodiniaceae; genus Effrenium; species Effrenium voratum. The sequence continues at coordinate 864,506 of CAUJNA010002402.1, read as the reverse complement.
CTGTCCAACAACGCGCAGCTCGACGCAAAAAAAACACAAATGCCACCCAGCGGTCATGTAAGTCTCACTCCCGGTTTGTTGGACTTGAGTCACTTTTTGGGTTTGAGGCAGTTTAGCGGCAAAGAAAAAATGTTTGGGTAGGTTCCCCTGTAGTGCGAGAAGCTCTATGTATAAAGGGTCAGGGTCCCGATCCACGTGTAAATTACCGCAACTCGAAAACGGGTACCTGGAAGATCAGTTGAAGGGAAACTTCGTCAGGTGCCATGTGAGTGGGACGGACATTGAGCGAGCACCTTGTTGAATCAGCATTTCTTTCAGTTTCCCTCGGCACATCGATTTGGGTAACTTATTGCATTGCCCACGCAAACCTTCTGGAAACTGAGCAGGGCTCTGGAATTTTGAGAAGGGAGCGCGCTGGGGAAAATTCGCGGTGGCTTTCGGATAGGCTTTCAGAATGAATGGTTGGTGGTTTCCTCTGGGTTCCCTCGCGCACACCAAAAATACACCGCCACAGAGTCTGGGGCTTGGCAAAAGTGAGGGATGTTTTGTGTTGGTTCCCTTGTTCTCCAACGTCTTTACACTTCATACCCAATTCAAGGGCGATGGCTTCGCGAATTCTAGTCATGGAACATCATAGGAGTTTTCTCAGTCCCCGAGCCCGGATGAGGGAGGACTTTCCCCACAGGAGTGGCTCGCAGAAGGGCGTAGGTTTGGTCCAAATAGCCAGGCCATGGTCCATTTGGGAGGGACATGGGGGACTCTAAGCAAAAAAAACCGCGCAAACCAACCGGGGAACAGGAATATTTATCATGGCCATGAGGGAAACACGTATGGCTGACCATGGCTCACGTTTTCCATAGCGAGGAACATCATTCTGAACACGTTGGGTGCCTCGATTTTCGCCTTGGGTGACCTGGACACCGGCAAGGAGGCCAGATGCAACTCAGGTACGTTTCGGAGATGTGGAGGTTACATGCAAAACATACACGGGATATGGACTTCATTCCCAGCTTATATTGATGGTATATAAATTATATAAGCATACCTCCCCTGGAAATGCCAACCTGAAGTTGCAACCACTCCCAGCTTTTCTTCGCGAGGTTTCCCCTTCTCTTCAAAAAACCCCATGGCTGGGTTTCTGAGGAGTCCTACTCAACCTGAGGGTCACTTATGCACTTTTTGGTGGCTGAGAGAAATGCACTGGATATCCACCCTGCTCGGAAGCAGAAGCTTGCGCAACAGTTTGTAGCCTGCGTGGACCATGTGCACGTGGGCTGTTTAGGTGTGGCTCGTCATGGGTGCAGGGTGCCATGAATAGTTTGAGCAGCCATTTTGGGCGTCCCCGCATTCTGACACATACAATTTTGGAATGTTTGTTTGGGGCGTGTGTGTGTGTGTGTGTCTCTGTGTCTCTGTGTCTCTTTGTCTCTGTGTCTCTGTGTCTCTGTGACTCTGTGTCTCTGTGTCTCTGTGTCTCTGTGTCTCTGCGTCTCTGCGTGTCTGCGTGTCTGCGTGTCTGCGTGTCTGCGTCTCTGCGTGTCTCGTGCCTGCGTGTCTGCGTGTCTGCGTGCCTGCGTGCCTGCGTGTCTGCGTGCCTGCGTGCCTGCGTGCCTGCGTGCCTGCGTGCGTGCGTGCCTGCGTATCTGCGTGTCTGCGTGTTTGCGTGTCTGCGTGTCTCTGTGTCTCTGCATCTCTGCATCTCTGCGTGTCTGCGTGTCTGCGTGCCTGCGTGCCTGCGTGCCTGCGTGTCTGCGTGTCTGCGTGCCTGCCTGCGTGCCTGCGTGCCTGCGTGCCTGCGTGTCTGCGTGTCTCTGTGTCTCTGTGTCTCTGCGTCTCTGTATGTCTGTGTGTCTGTGTGTCTGTGTGTCTGTGTCTGTGTGTGTTTTTGAGATTTTGGCAGGTACCCTTCCGAGGTTTTCCAAAGGGGTTTTAGCGTCCCCTCATGAGGCACAGCCAAATGGATTAGTCTTAACACCCCCCCCCCCCCAAATGTCGATTTCCTTGCGGTTTCCATTTACAATCGCTTCAATTGGGGAATCCTTGCAACCTGAAAAGCGAGTGCAGCATGGCTGAATAGCTGAATAGCCCAAAAGAAATCGAATCGATTTTTGCGGAATCGCAGCGATGCCTTTGAGAAACCAATCCGCAATAACCGGCCAGGTGAAACATGCGGAGGGAAGGCCAGACATTGCACAAAATCTAAGCAGCATGTGGAGGATGGTCTTTTGTTTTCCCAGCTGTATTCCACCAACCTGCGCTTGTTTTGCAGTATCCCCAAATTTCCACGTGGCACACTCGCCTCCATACCTCCAACTAAACATACGGCGGGTGGTTGCTTGAGGGTACCATTATTTGTTTGCTGGCTTTCTGAACCAAAAAGAAACGGGCTCTTTCTTCTTTTCTTTTTTTCTTGGTGACACACCCCTAGTTTAAAAGGACACCAAGGGAAACCTACCCAACCACCCACCCGCGCACCCGCCCACCGGGCCATTTTGTGGTTCCAAGAAAGGCGAGGCACCCAGACCTAAAACAAATCCTTACGCAGGTCTATGCCCTCACGGCCGCCGCCGCCACACTGGAGCTGTCGGGGGGCTCATGTTCACGGCTTCTGGTTGTGTTTTATCACATCAAATCTCGGGTTTCCAAAGATATGTTTGAGGTGTTTCCAGGTGTTTCCCAGGGTTTTCTGTGTTTCCCAGGGTTTTCTGGGCGTTCTCTAAGTGCTTTCTAGGGTTTTCTCAAGTTTTCGATGTGGCGTGTCTATTGAGGCGACATCGTTGTTTGTGGCTTTCAAGAAAACCAATAGGGATTCTTCAAGATGGGTTCCATTCTTAGCGCATAGGTGACGCGGGGCGTGTGGCTCATGTTGCACGGGGTACCTCGCCCATGCGGAACCCAGCTTCAAGCTGCAGGTTTTTGAAGAGAACGGTGGTTGAAATCAATTCGGAATCAACCCCAACCAGCCGTCATGGAAAGTGCGCCCCCCCTCAAAGACTTGAAAGGGGGGGTCGACGATGTTCTACACCCTGGGGTCTCTTTTGAAGCGGTTTTGCTGGTTGATTATGGTAGACACGGACCAGCCTCAAGCATCCGTGTTTTTGATCATGGCCTCAGGTGTTCAAGGCTGCGGCAATTTTGCAAGAGCAGTAACGGCTGCTTTCCGAATATGCACTTGCCGCAAAAAAAAGGGCACCCTTCCAGAAAGCACACCCGTTTGGCTCGGGTAGTTTTGAGGGTGGTTGGCGCACCTTCGCTGAGGTCAGACTTGGGCTTGCGGCAGATGAGCAGCATTGCCCTTGGGACGCACTTCCGGAGCCAAGCTACTATAACTTGGGTCTGCTCCCCCAGTAGTGCCCTTTTACCCTTTTTTAGGGGAGGGTTCTCCTACAAAAATAGGCCACGGAAAAACGGGTAAGCTTATTCTAACCTGTCTACTGGAGGACTTAGTTATGTTTTCGGGTAGTAGACTGAATAGTCAGGACACATTTTGAGCGTGCCCTTTTTTTCGCGCCAAGATATGGGCCTGAAAAAACCAGCATGGGGTTGTCGTTGGTACCGTAACGGTCATGTCGTGTGTAGTTGCTTAGCCCTTATTACTTTGTAGTCATTCGCCTTGTTGCAAGGGAGGAAAGGGCAACACCTTCAAAGGACTCATGGGATGTTACTGGCACCGGTTCAAGTTCGGGGCTTCCTTGCCTGACCTTTCAGGCCATGTGTTCAACTCCATCGTTTCCTAGCCAAGACTTCTGTCTGGCTTGACACCATTTGGTGCATACACTGCGCTAAGGCCCTGAATCGGCATGTGGGTGTGTCTTTTCCCCCGAAAAGTGTACTCTCAAAAAGACATTGTTGGTTGGGCAAAACTGAGGTAGAAAAGGTACGTTCAGGCTAGTTGTTGAATCGGTTGTTCCGATCCGTTTGTTGTTTTCGTTGTTGTTAAATTGTGGGGCACTCATTACGGGCATCCTTCACGCAGGCGAAACATTGCACACTAAGCCGGCCTCCATTTTATGAAGCTGTCTTTTTCGGGAGCTGCTGCTTGGTGGATTCTCAGTTCTGAGAAGCAACTTATCCCGCGCTGTTTTTGCGGGGATTGGCTAACTTCCTGGAGATGTTCCCTAGAGACTCTGGGAATGATAGTGTCCAACCCAAGTGGGGTTTCCCCGCATAGAGCCAAGTGAGGGTTGCGCAAAATCAAACGGGCGGTTCAGTAGCAGCCTTCCCTTTGGTTTAGTGTCACTGGCCGGGCTTCGCAGAACGCTTTGATCATAAGAAGGAGCCTTCAGAGCCTTTGTGACGGGAGGGTAGGCAACCCCGAATTGGTGGCTTGGATTTGGAATGAACACCGCCCAAGAACACCTGACAATCCAATCCAATGGCGAAGCTGAGAGTATTTGTGCTTGTCCTCATGAAATCCATATGCTCAGTTGCTCAGAACCGACCTTTTAACCTGTTGCTTGTCCCAGTTTGGTCCAGTTTTGATGAAATCCCCAAAGATTAACCCTTTATTTCTGGGTCCTTTGGGCAACTGAGTATGCTAAGATGTTGAAGGCTTTGGCCAAGGGTCATTTGTTTAAAACGGGTATTTTCCACCACTTCTGGCTTTGGGGTCCCTTTTTGAGACTCGAACACCACCCAAGAGGTTGCGGCTTTTCCTTGTGGCTTTCCCGAGAAAACCAACACATTCTCCCCAACCAGCACAAGCCCTGTTCTAAGCTTTTGTCCTCCTTCAAAGGAGTAACTGGGTACCCCTTGGTTTTGGACTCGCTTTCTTGGACGGTTTGGAAGGCCACCAAAACGGAAGGAGATTTCGGGTCCCGGTGCCATCTCCTTGGAGCCAAAGGCTCAAAACTATCTGGACTTGTTTTTGGAGTCAGCAAAACCAGCAGCCAAGCACAGCGTCTTCAAACTCCAAAGGCTTCTTTTTTTGACTCCACACTGCTTTCGCCCCCGCCCCCACACCTCCCCCCACCTCCCCCCCCACCTCCCCCCCGCCCACCCCCTCCCCCCTCGAGCCCTCGAAATCCAGGCGACGGACCTGCTGCGCAACCGCACCGCCGCCACGGCGGAGCAGATCTCGCAGGTGGCGGCACAGGTCTTCGCGGCTCGGAGTCGGACGCGCGCGTCGCGCGGGGTTCCTGGAGTCCCCGGCCGATGGACGCCGGCGGATGCGGTTGCGGTTTTGGTTTCGGGCCGTTTCGGGTGCCCGAAAAAAGGGGGTGGCCCACCCCCCCAATCCCCCCACTAGGATGGGACTGCTAATCCAGGGCCCCAAATAAGTTTGGAGCAGCCCCCGAAAGATGGTGTAACAGGGCCCTTTGAGATTGTGAAAGGGAGGGATGCTCTATTTTGACAAGCCCCCGGAAACAAATCAAACATTACCCCGCAGCCTTTAAAGACCAGGTGAAGATACAAATCAAATCGTGTGTTAATCGACCAAGGGTCAATACGCCGGGGTGAACATGTTTTGATATCTTAGGTTGAGCAACAAATGAGGCAACATATGAACATACGACGTTTTAGAGTACCCCAGAGTCGGGCCAAGTGACAGCTGGAGAGCCTCTCATTTGCCGGGCGCAACGCACCAAAGATGGCACCATACACCACCCATGCTCTCACTCTAGCGGAAATTCAAGAATAACTTCGGGGTGATTCCGCATTCAAAAGTTGGCTGGAAAAACAGGGGCAGCCCTAGCCGGAGCTTGCGCATGGGTGTTTTGTTAGTGCCCTTTTTGTAGCAAGCATCTGGCTCATATCATCAATAGGTTCATGCCATCATATACTTTTGTCATGTCACCAGTAGAGAACTATGGTATATGATTTTTTCAATGTCAACAACTGTGCAATGCTAGTCTAGGTTCTATGCCACTGCGGGCCATTTTGGGGGGCCAAAGGCACATGAAACAGGTTGCGGTTGGAACATCGTGAGTAGCGGGGTGTTCACATCTCCCTCGATTCTACACTTAGGTCTCATTTCCATTTGGGGCAGAAAGGTTAGGGTACTCCTTCTTGAGTTGTTTTCAAGGGCGCCCGGAGGAAAACCGTTGCGCCATTTTTGTCGGGTGTCCGAATCCTAATAAAAGCTACCCAGATCCCGTATACCCTTGACATCAAGGCGAGGGGATTGGGATTCTGAGGCGGACTTGGTGCAATCTCCCTCGCCGGCTGCAGCGCATTTGCTGGATGTGGTCTATGCTGTCAGGGCCGTCTATGCGGCAGAGACGGACCAGGTGGGCAAACAAATCGATGGGGTGTGGTGTCTGGTTTGTTGAGGCCAAACTACCCATAAAGGGAAATCACCAACCATCATTTTGGGGTGATAATCCATGTTTAAGGGAATGCAGCCCATATTGTTGGCTGATAACCCATTTTGAAGGGAATTTCGAGGGTCCGGGTACACTTTTCTGTTCGAACGCAAGGCCCAAAAGAAGCTGCCCATTTGGAGCTTGGCATCCCTTGTTTTGAGAGAGGTCGCTTCAAAGCAAATGGTGGTTTTCCTGTTATGGCTTCTGTTGAAAACCACAAAAAAAGCAACTCTCAAAAAGAGGCAGACCCACGTGAACCAATTGGGCAGCTCTCGGCAAGTGTTTGCCGCGGACATACTGAAGATCTGGGCCTTGAACCAGCAAGATGCCTGGACCCTCAAAATTCCCTTAAAAATGGGTCAGGGTCCCAAAATTATGGTGAACCTCCTGTTTTTTACGGGTAATCAGTTTGAGCGTCCAGGTGCCACCAGAAAGCCGCTGCCAAGTGGGGAAGTCGGGTGGGCCTTAAATCCGATTTCTGGGCACCCAAAGGAAGGTTAGAAGAGCACCGGCCGGGCCGGGGGCTGAGGAAATGATGGCTCATGACGATTTTTTCCCAATGATCATGGCAACACGCGGTGTCAAACTGCCCCCACCCGATTCAACTGGTTCATGCTTTTTTATGGAAAAGAGCTCCTTACTTCCTGAAAACCCTGGACTTTCAGCTGTTCGGACCATTTGAGTAAACGAAGAAAGGACTTTCCCATCCACTCATCCACTCAAGTTCATCTGCCCCTCCGCATCTCCAGCGGCCTCAGACCTCAGGTCATCATGGCTGAAAACACTGGACTTTTTTACCAGTAGCTTGGGGTTTGGTCCATCGTGGCAAAGAACCAACCAACTCATCCACCACTAGGTTCTTCAGTGCCCTTTCTCACCCTGTGCCCAGCTTCGTGCCTCAGACCTCCTCGGTAGGCAGGATGTGGGTCAAAACCATTTTGGGATTTTGGTGGGTGAATTCACCACCCATTTTAGACACGATTTTAGTGGTTGGATTGAATCGGAGGTTCACTGGGGGCTGACCGATTTGGCTTTTGACCCATGGCCAAAAAAAGGCCGTAGAACCATGGCATGCTGCGGTCGCCAAGAAAGCCACGAGTGGGGCCAGATGTCTCAACAGGCTCGACCTTTCTGCGCCCAGTTGGTATTCAAAGGGAAACCAACAGGAAACCTACTCTTTTGAGGGTTCAAAGCGGGGAATCCATCACTGGACATACTGTGGATGGACGAAGTGCACCACCTGACAAACCAATGGCTTTGGATTTTGGAGCCACCAGGTGGTGCAGCGCAGCGAGCAGCTGACGCTCCTCGCCCAGCAGTTCGGCCAGGCCGTCGCCGCCTTCGTGCCGCTCCACGGGGAAGTTCTGCTTGAAGCGACGCAGAGCCCCGGCGCCTTGGCGCGGGGGAAACATCCGGGTTGAAGGAGGCGGCTTTGGGAGGTTTTGGTGAAAACATGTTTCGTTTGGCATTTGTGGATTGCTTGTTTTCGCTGGTTTTGGTTGAAAATGGTGGAGTTTTTGGTTAAAAGTGGCTCGGCATTTGTGGGTAGCTTGGATTTCTGTTTGTTTCTTGTTCATGGTTGTATGATTCGTGGGTTTCTGCTTCGGGCTCTTGGTGTCATTTCTCGCCTTTGTGGCTTTGGTCATGCTGCTTTTTGGTGCGGTTGTGGGCATTTTGGGGGAGAAGGCATTCGTTGATTCCCTCAATGTGGGCGAGCAACAAAAAGCGCAGGATGGTTCGGGAAGAAAAGTGGTCGACTTGGGCCAAGCTATTGCCCGCAGGGAGTTTTGGCAGTGGGTGGGGCAAATGCTAAAGTTTTCTGATTGGGCTTCATCTTTTGACTGCCAAGATGTCAGGCAGGCTTGCTTCCCGTGCTCTCGGTGGTACTATAGTGCTTTAGCCTTTGCCTGCTTCTGTTCCCTTACCCGGCGTGTGCGACGTGATAAATCATCACGCGATGGCTAATATGCATTCTCAACAGCAATCCATAATCCCTGTACCGGATGGCAATGGTTATCTTATCTTCCATTAGGTTAAGAATTTGTTGTTTATTGTCCCCTTTCGGCTTTAAAGGGAACCTATCACTACTGGAAATATGTTTAATTTTTCAGGGGACTTAAGCAAATGGAGGTTATCCCTTTTGGTGGCGTCGTAGTGTCCCACTACGGCTCATGGATCAGTGAGGGATGCGATGCCCCCATATTGAACATGTCAAGTCTTCACGGATCCTCGGGTGAATGTATGGTCCAGACCATTCACCCACAGACCGACCCCCGAATTTTCAGTCAAATGGTTTGGCTAGGTCCCGCAGTACCTCTTTTGCGGGAGGGTTACCCTTATTCTAACCTCTCTACTGGAGGACCTAGTTGGGCCTTGAGACAGTCATCGCGCGACATGAAAGTCAGTAAAACGCCAACAGCTGACCGAGCGCCAACACCAACTCCAAGCCCACGGCAGCCCATGGTTGTTGGTTTCAAATGGGGGGACCGGCTGGAAGGGGAAGGCTGGAAGGGCCTGCCTTTCTTTCTTTCTTTCTTTCTTTCTTTCTTTCTTTCTTTCTTTTTTTTGGGTGGGGGGGGAGGAAGAACAAAGGTCATATGTGGATCAATGGCACTTTTGGGGGGGGATGGCTTCTTGGTCTCCAAGGATTGCAGGTCTTTGTTCACAAGGAGGGCTACCCACACGCACTGCTGAAGGGCCTCTCCGCAGGAGGCGGATGTCACGGGTGAAGTCTGGTTTGTTGGTTGGGCAGGGCGCTAAGTACTCCAGAAAGCTGTCTGGATTTGCAGTTCTTTTGTGGAGTTCACCTGTTCTTCCACCTGAAAGATCTTTTTGAGTACTCTTTTATTTGTAATATCCTACAGAGGTGGATCCACGGATTCGCCATATCCAAGCAGTTTTGGGTTTTCAAAGCTATATTATATTTCAGGGGAAGACTAACTATGGAACAGAGTCCTCATTTTGGTTATGTTGGTGTAGCACGGATATGTACCAAGAATAGGCAATAGTACTCATAACCTGCAGTGTGGCACAGGGGCAGGGAAAGACAGAGAGCGAGAGGGAGAAAACATTTGGGATTTATGGGGAATGCCACATCAGCGATATTTTCCCAAGAGAGAGCCAAAACTCGTGTCCTCTGCCAGTTGTGTTTGGCTCAGCCACAGTCCCGACGTGGAGGTTGTAGCAACTGGGTGCGGCTCAAAATTGGAGAGCTAGGGCAAAGCGTTGGTTTTAGTCTTTCCATTTCCCATGCCATTTTCGGAGTCAGCCATATAAACCTTTGTGCTTATGGGCTTTTCAGGGTTGTCACCACCCATCTTTGGCTGTGCTCTGACCTGGGCCACGTCCTTCCAATAGGTTGATTGGGTTTGGTCCTGCTCAGAACGGAGCTCAAGGAGTTTGTCCCTGGTTGGCACCGATATCGGTAAGGTATTTTTGTCCAACGCCCCAGTTGGCAGAAGTAGCCCTGTTGCCGTCTGGCCCTGAGGAAAGCCACATGTTTACGCGCATAGGAAGTGGGTGGACGACCATCCTGCACCTATCAAACCTTGCAAGGAGGACTCCCCTGAAAATACCCACAGGCAATGACTTTTACCACCTGGTCTCTTCAGTGGTGTGAAATGGATTTCGTCCATACACAGCAAGAAGATGTAAGGAGCTTTTGAGGCTTTGCTGACCATTTCAATGCAGCTGCCTCCAAATTGTACATGTGTGGGCGCCCTTCAACTTTTCCAAGCGCATCCGCGATATCCGCGTGAAAGGTTCCCCTCGGACATTGCGAGCAAGGCCCTCAGCTTAAGGTGCCCTTGCCACATCTGCCTTGGGTCTTGCGGCTCAGAGGAGCCTCTGCAGGGTTCCACTTTTGGACGACCCCTGATAGACAGAAACCAGGGGCTCCTGGGGAGAATGAACCATGTCTGGGTTTACTAGTCAAGTGGAAGCCGGCTTTGCAGCGCCCTTGTCACCAAGTAGATGGGCAGTGGACGAGCAAAGCGCCCCTGCCCTAGCCCCCACTTCCCCATCCAGCCCAATGACTCACTCCTTGAGTTCATGGACTTGAGTCTCTTTTTGGATTTGCTGGCCATTTTAGTGCGGCATCAGCTCAGGACGTGAGGGGTTGAATCCAACCGATTAACGGATGCCAGGCTTCTCCGTGTCCTCCTGGGAGCTGAACGCGCTGAGTGACCGACGCCTCGCACAGGCGATGTTTGATGCCATGTTCTCGGAGGTTTTTGTTTGGTTTCCTTCCAAGAATGTGTTTCATTATTATTATTATCTATTTTCCCCTTTTGGTTTTAACGGGAATCTATCACTACTGGACATGTGTTGTTGTTGTTTTTTTCAGGGGACTTAAGCAAATGGAGGTTTTTTGTGCAGGAGCTAAAGGAAAGAAGTGGGAAAGCCCATCTACATCCATCTGACTTGCGTTTGCTGAACGGCGTGCCCGTCTTTTTCCCCTTTTGGTTTTAAAGGAAACTGATGTCACTGGAAGCACGTTCTCATTTTTGCCAGTGTGCCATTATGCATAAGGAATATCTCCTCTTGCAATGGGTTTTAGACAGACGTTATCCCGGAAGCCACGGCCATACTCGCAAAAGGGTTGATGGCAGAAACGACACACGCGTCTCGTTCGGATTTTTTTCGTGAGAATAGGGAGTGATGCGAGGCATCGTGCAGCACCATCGACGTGCAGCTTACGACGTGGCTCAACAGTTGCTCGACGAAAGTTGGAAGAGGGCATTTCTAGGTGGGAACTTTGGTGTAAGCTTGTAACGCAGATGTGCCCTGTACATACCCTCCCACCTGACAGGGGGTCCCTTGAACAGGAAAATGGTCCAAGCCAGGACCCCCCTGTCAGGTTCCATGTCAATTGGTGGGAGGGTACATGGTATGAAGCCTTCATACCGCCGCCCAAAGCCCGCCCGCCCGTACCTGAGAATGCCCTTGATAAAGAATGTTTAACAATGGAAGCATGCTGTCCCTCGCACAGTTCCCCAATTTGGGTGCGTGATTGGTGCGTGTCTTTTTGAGCGTACTGTTGTGTGGTGGCTTTACCTGGAAGCCGAACAGAAGGCCACCGTTTGAGGGCCCCTCCATCTGACACACACACACACACCTATATTTCCAATGTTGGGTTGTGTGAAGCATCACCTTTTGTTTCCTTGCATAGAAGTGATGTCTTCTTTTTTTTGGTGGGGGACGGTCCAATTGAACTTTGCACAAAAGGGTGCCGTTCTCTGATAATACTTATGAAAGGGAATCTGATTGGAAGAGTGCCTGCAAGTTTGGAGAGGTGATTTTTCCATTGTTGCCAAGGGCTGCCCAACAGCCCCCCCCCCCCACCGCTCCATCCTAGGGGGGGGATTTAGCGACGGAAAACAATAGAGGTCCTTTTAGGTGCCTCTTTCTTGGGTCGCCTGACAAGCATGGGAGAATTGCCAGCTTGGCGTGCTTCCAGCTAAACGCATTGAGAGCTGCGAACTCTCCGGATGCTTCCCTCAGGCAACCCCTACGACTGGGCGAACCAAAGCTCCTACGCATCCCTCTACGTGAAGCCGGACGCAACCGTCACAGTGCGCCCTGGTCGCAACACCCTCCTTTGCTTGCTCTGCCCAAATCAGTTCTTGTTGAGGCCTTGGTAGCCAGCTTGAATCGCTCACTTTTCCCATGGCCACGCAGCAAGGCGCTGCCGGTGGATTCCTCCCAATCACCCCCCGAAAGCCCCCGAAAGCGGGGGGGTGGGGGGATTGAAGTTGGAAGCCTCTCAAGCCTTGAGTCTAAGAAACCAAGTACAGGAAGTTCTGCAGGAAACCCCTGATTTTGGTGGGAATTTCCTGTAGCTGGTTTCTATGATTGAGGGGTATATTCTACAACCCCTTGTTAGCTTGGGATGCTTGCCGAAACCCGGACCAGGTTTCTTTCCCCTTGAGGCTTGACTTCAAAATCTGGAGGGTCTCTCTCCGTTCCCTTGCCACGTGTGGGTAACCTCTTGGTCCCCACAAAGCATGGTAAAGCATAGAGTCAGGCAACTGGGATTTGGGTTGTTTTGGCGGAGACCTTGGGGTCAATCTATTTTGTCTTTTTACGATTGTATTTTTTGGGACCATTTTGCGATTGGTAAACTCTGGCGTTTTTCCGGAAACAACTTCTCGTAGTTGGCTTTGGGAGGGCCCAAAGGACTGCAGCAATCTTTTGGGGCCTAACTTGTTTTTTTGGGACCCGGATGGAGTGGGTGAACCTTTTGCGGACCTTTTGCCACTAGTTGCTGTTGCCGACATTGCTTCCCCACGCCAGGGTTTTGAACCCTCACTTCCTGAGTTCATGAACTTTAAGCTTTTTGGGGTTGGACCATTTTAGTGGCAAATACAAAGTTTGGACTTGTATTGGGCCATCCACTCGGCCAGTGAGAACCCTTTGCTTTGGAGATAAGTCGTGTCAGCAGTTTCGAAAAAAATATATTAACAAAAATGGGGCCCGTTTCCTGGAGCTCCCATCGGAGCGAAAGAAAAACGCCACGCAGGGCTGAGCCATGCAACTGGCGGCTTTTCCTCTCTCTGGGTTTGCGAAGTGAGCCGTTCCCACAAACCCATCTGAGGTTCCCTATCTTTAAAACCGAAGGTCCTCATGGGAGGGTCATGTTTGATTCGATTTTTACATTTTTGTTTGTACTACTGGGTGGTGGCAAGCTACACCCCAAACCAAAGCAAGCCAGACCAAGGCAAAGAAACCAGCCCACAAGCAAACAAGCAAACCAACCAGCCAACAAGCAAGGTTCCTACTGTGGATGGACAAAATCCGTTCGCACCACCTGAGAATCCCTGGATTGTGATTCCCTTGAAAATACCAACAAACAGTGGTTTTCCTGGCTTCTTGAGTGGTGCCAAATGGATTTCGTCCATCCACAGTATTGCCAACCAACCAACCAAAAAACAAACAAACCAACCAACAAACAAACAAGGTTCCTATTGTCTTGACTGCTATTGGGTTGGATCTTTAGACTTTAACTTTTTGGGAAATACATGTGTGTTTCCACTAAACGCCTCAAAAGTTAGACTTTTGGCAGGGGGGTCGTTGCAGCAACCAAGTTGTCTACGTGGGTGTCGTTTGAAGCGCGCGTCAGGGTGGACCTCCGCCGCTGCAGCGCGGCGGTGAACCTCACCGCGCGCGCCGTGAAGCTGCGGCTGCCGCTGCCCCCGGCGCCCACGGAAGCGCCGCCGGAGGGGCGCCACGGCGAGTGGCCGGCGGGCGCGGCCGGGGCGCGGGCGGAGGTCAGAAGAATTCCTCGCAACCACCAATCCAAACCCATGAGTGGGCAGCTGAGAGGTTGACTAGGTCCCCCAGCTAGGTGCCCTTTGACCATTTCTTTTTTGGGGGGAGGGTAAGTAGACTACAGAAAAAAGAGTACCCTTATTCTAACCTCTCTACTGGAGGACCTTGATTCTTTGGCTTTCTTGGTTGCAAGTCTTCCAGTCGCTTAAGGATATGTTTGTTCTCCTTGGTGGTGTTGTTTTTTGGGTTTCCGGGGGGCTTAAGCAATTGGAAAATGCGCGTTTGATCCCAAAGCCTTTGAAGGAAAGATGGTTCGAAACGGGCAGCTGCGTGTAAGACTTTGAAATTTCAAGGTATTGAACGCGGAATTATGTTGTGGATGATTGCGAAATCCGCACCGCCATTCAGAAACCCAAGGGAATGATTCGATTGCCCAACGTAAATTTCAACGAACAAAATGTCAACCATGGTTGCAAGTGGTGCAGGGTTGCATGCATCCACGGTATGGATGGTTTCCGTTGGTTTCCCTCTATGATCCTAAAAAGGGTACCAACTCAAAAAATAGTTGCCCCACCCCTCGCATTTACGCAAGGGGATTGCTTTGTGTCCCTCACCCGGCACTCTTTGGCAGTTTTTCCTCTAAATTCCGAACCCCCAAAAGCAATGGTTCCCCTCATTTGCCGAACGGGTCACCTGGTCGCAACTTGTTCACCACCGTTTGTCCACTCAACCACCCAGATTTTCTTTGGCTTTCCTTTCAGGAGCCATTTCTTTAGCCTGTGTGACGGGGTTCATGCCGCAACCCAGTGAAACATCGCCCTCCTTGTTCACCCATGTTTGTTTGCTAAGCGCTAAACATTGTCAACCGTGTTGCGACTGGCTTCATTGCAATATTGGAAGCAGGTGAACCAGGGAAACACTGGAATCTACTGCGATTTGCAGAGCGGTTGTGTGGTGGGACGTGGTTGCTTCACTTGAACAAACGTCAGTTAACCCTTCGTTGCCCGACACCGTTTGGCACCAAATTGGGTTTTGGCACCCCTAGCTTCCAAACTAAGGTGACAGTATGATACAATAGGTCCCCATTTGCCCTCCACAAGGACGAAGGGGTCCCAAACCCAAACAACCATTCCAAGCCACCAGAGAGACCGCGTCGCCAAGAGGGACAAAAGACGCTTGATTGGTTGGTTGGTTCTGGCTGCTTGCATGCTTGCTTGCTTGCTTGCTTGCTTGGCTGGTTGGTTGGTTGGTTGGTTGGTTGGTTGGCTGGTTGCTGCTGGTTGGTTGGTTCTGGTTAATTGGTTAGTTGCTTGCTTGCTTGCTTGCTTGCTTGCTTGCCTGGCTTTCCGACGCCGCAGCCATTCCCAGCGGTTCCCCGAGGTGGTTCTGGCAAGCCGCCTGCGCCACCTTCGACTTCGCCGAGCTGAACTGGGACTCCTCCCGCCTCACCTTCGTGGAGCTCCCCGAGGCGTGCAGTTCATCCAAAGCGTGGCTCGTTTGAGCCGCTCACTTCCGAGGTCCCCCAGTAGTGCCCTTTTTACCTTTTTTTTTGGTGGAGCCCTACTAAATAGACTACAGAAAAAAGGGCACCCTGTTTCTAACCACAATGAAACCTGCCAGTAGCTTATGGTTCTTTTTCTGCTATTTGTTTGGTAGCGGATCTTTGGACTTTAACTTTTTGGTTGAAAGAGCTCGAAATTGTCATTGGACCCCCAGAAAATCAAGCTTGTTGCAGAGGGGTCAACAGCAACCAAGATTGTCTGAGTTCCTGGACTTTAGTCACTTTTTGGATTTGGTTGCCATTTAGTGCCAAGTAAGAGTGTGGTTACTTTTTTTGGGCCATCTACTCGGGAAGTGCGATCAGGGCTCCCCACTGTGGATGGTTGCGAAAATCCATTTCGCAGCTGAGAAAGTCCAATCCGTTTGGAGAGCTCAGGATGATAGAAGTCTCTAGAAGACCCATGTTCCATTTAATGTTGACCCCGGATGAATTTAGTATGGGGCGTGTTCCCCAGCTAGAACCAGGGGCACCCCCATAGAAAGAAACGCATTTCTTTTTTCAATCCGGGTCAGACTTCCCTGACTGTCCACCACCGTCCAGAAACCCAACGGTTTCTGATTACGTAGGCTTACCCAACGTAAATACCAACAAACGATTTGGTTTCAACCATGGTTCTTAGGAGGCGCGAACGAATTTCGTCCATCAACAGTTGTCCTCTATGCTTGCTAGCTGTTGGTTGGCTGGGAGCCGGACTCGTAGCTGGGGGCGTCCAAATTTGCATGTAAAGAGGGAGCCTTGGAAAACTACTGGGAGCTCTGTGAGGACATAGTAGCCTGTCCAAAGCGACTCGACCTGTTGAGGTGTTTGTTCTGCCCCTTTTGGTCTACTTGTTTAGGCTCCAAGCAAGCTAAGCTTTTCGTTTGCTGCTTCTCCCCCCAAAACCACATAGTGACCTTTGTTTTTCTGGAAATCCGCCGGGGTTCGGGACCCCAACGGCAGAGCGTCGAGAGAAATCATAAACTGCAGGCGATGGAGTGCACAAAGCCGTCGGTGGAGGACAGCATAGGGGAACCCCGGCCAATCGGCTAATCTGCCGGTGGCCCCTTTGAGGGGGTGTCGCCTTGTTGCGGAAAACTGTTTTTTTTGTTTTTCCCCTTGCTTCTGAAGGAAAACCAAGGGGAAACCGCCTGTTTGGGGGGGTTTGCCCTCTAGACAAGCCAATTTAATGGGTCTCACTCCCGAACTTCCTGGACTTGAGTCACGTTTTGCTTGCGACGGGTGGCAAACAAGCATTGGGGGACTGACATTTTGGCCAATCCAGTCGAGCGCGATTTGGACCAAAGTATGCACCACACATATTCACAGGTTATTCTCAGTTGCCTCTTAGTTGGTGGCTTGGATTTGGATTTGACAC
Organism: Effrenium voratum; assembly: GCA_963377175.1. Taxonomy (NCBI): domain Eukaryota; class Dinophyceae; order Suessiales; family Symbiodiniaceae; genus Effrenium; species Effrenium voratum. The sequence continues at coordinate 848,017 of CAUJNA010002402.1, read as the reverse complement.
CCTGGTTCTTGAGGGCAGGTAGGCTCCCATGTTTTGATTGTTCTTAGACCGTACCCTTTGGGTTCTATAGCATTTCCTTCTTGCCTGGCCTCGAAACCATCGCGAACTGTAGAATCGCGACTTGTGCCGTCCTCCCAATTTTCGGGTTCCAGATCTTTCTTTTTCAAAAAACAAATGCGGACATCAACTGAGACACAGAGTGCGAGCCTGAAATTGAGTCAGCAAAAACACCTTCATGGTTTTCCCCAACAGCCGGAAGCCACGGGGTCTCTGCCCAGAAAGGCCCTGGTTCCGAATCCAACATGAATGGAATCGACCCAAGTTCCACTTCCCGAGGGAGCGAAGTTTATCGAAGATCCCCAAGCCGGTAGGGAATCCGGCCAGTGAGAAGAGTTTACTAGAAACTTGAAGAGGGAAGAATTTCAAAGCTAGATGATCATAGAATGCACACCGATTCACATCTTATTGAAATTAACCAGGGAAGCGGACGATTCCCAGGTTTCCCTTGTGAGCTGCTTCTCCGGGTGATTTTAGGGGAAACCTGCGATAACAGCGCCATTCGCCCCCCCCCCCAACCCCAACCCCCCCCCCCCTCCCAATACAGAGAAAACAGAGCAACAGGGTTTTCATGTGCCGCTTGGCTGTGGAGAAAACACACAACATGTTTCTGTTTTGCAGTGACAACACCCCTCCCCCCCCGCATTCAACTATCCCTTAGTTGGCTCTTGTGCAGAATGGCAACCCCCTCCAAGCCACCAATCCAGAAGCTGACTGATCCCATTTTGGTTTGGTTTCCTCGCTTCCCGGTCCCCATGCTCAAGTCACTTTCTGAATTTCCTGGCTTGGACCGTTTTGGTGTCAAGTCAAAAGTTTTGTTAATTATTAACCAGGCTCCCGCCTGCTGCCGCCGACCCTCGGCGCATTAAGGGAAAAGTCACAAGGAGGCAGGAGGCTGGGACGGGAGGCAGAGGGTCGGCGGATTTTTTGGGACATCTACTCGATCAGACCTCCGTTTCGGTTTGCCTTTTTCGGCGCGATGAACGACGGGGCGGGAGGACGCGAACGTGGTCTTCACCATCTTCTACCGCCCCCGGCGCTTGCCCCCGGAAGACAAGGAGCTCTCCATGGGCGCATCCCTAGGCTTTGGCGGGTCGACATGAAGCGAACGGGCCGAAGAAGTTGGAGATTTGGACCCTGTAACACGGTGGGGTTGCCTTAGGCTTCCCTCTGGTTCCACGCCAAAAAGTGTAACCTCAACAAAACGCCTGCATGTAGAGACCTACATATGTATATAAATGTGTGTGTTTGTATGTATATATCTGTACATAAGCGGAAGCTGTTTGCTTCCTCGGGACAGTTCCTTCCAATGCAAACGGCTACCTTTCTAGCCAATTTGTTGAAGCCCCAAAGGTGCGCTCCGGCGACAAAACGCTTTCCGCTCAGTGACTCGGATGGGTTGTGGGGTTAGTGGCTTCCCACTCCCGGCGTGGTCAGAGACAGACGCTTGGATCCTGTTTCTTTCACCCACTACCTGTGGATGGTTCCTTGTACCGCAAAGGTAGGCAACGATTTTGAAGGCTTGCGTAGTTGCAAGACGAAAATCCAGCAGCTCATGCCTCCCCAAGTCCAGTGGAGAGCAAAGCCGATCGTATTTTGAACCGTTTGCCTTTAGCAAGGCTGCCAAGTTGTTCTATTACGCATGTTGGATCGTGTCAGCTTTCTATCAATATCCCAGCTCAACAACGGGCTCCAGGGTCTTTGACACATTCCTACACGTGGTAGTGGAAAATTATTAGAGCCACCTGTTTTCTGTGATCCCCAAGTAGTCATGAGGATGGCCCATTTGGGAATCACAACGGCTATTTTCGAGAACCAAGTCCCCACACCAATGGTTGTAGTTCCTTTTTTGGAGTGTGTTCTTTTCTTTTATTTTTTAAACGTGTGGCCAAAAGGAATACCATTTTGCTGGCTGCTCTCTTCTAACAAACACATACCCAATCTTCCAGTATGTCGGTTTAAGGGGAAACAATTTTACTAGTGGACATATTTAAATATGAAAACCACAAGTTTTCTGGCCGGACCACCCCGGAGCATATCTGGTCTGAGATGTGCGGCTTGCTGCTGGGGGAAAAACGACACACCCTGGCCATGGTTGCCTGTGGCCATGGTTGTTGTTGGGAAACATTTTACATTTTGCTTATTGTGCTTTAGTGGTTGAAATCCAACCACTCAACTGCTAAAATTTGAGAATTTTTGCTCCCCTTCCAACGTCAAGCAAGTGGCTCCGCCAGTCCTCATCCTCATCTTCCTGCTGTGTCTGGGTGCCATGGCCTACGCCAACGGCAGGAAAGGCAAAGACAGCCAAGCCGCGCGGCGAGACACAAGACACACAGCCCGCGAGTGACTTCATCACCCCACTCCGCGAGTTGAATTCTCTTCGTATGCGGTTTGGTTGAAGCAGTGGTGGAACTTTCTTTAAATTGGACCCAAAAGAAACTTCAGGAGTTTTTTTTTTTTGCGGGTTCAGAAGCTGAAGTCACTTGTAGAGTTTTGGTTGCCATTCTAGTGGCAAGCCAAAACTCTAGCTTTGTTTTAGCCCATCCACTCAGGAAGTGAGCCAAAGGTTGTATGACTTGAAGGTCACCCCCGTTCAGAAACCCTATTGTCTTTGTCATGGTTCATGTTAAGGGAACCACGATCATAGGTAGCAGGAGTTGTGATGGCACATGTGGAGAGTTGGCTGGAAGCAGGTTTGGCTTGATGAATCTTGCGTGCATTCAAGGTAAAAGTGAATGGTGCAAGTCCCAAACCATTGGTCATCCCCTTTACTCACATCTTGCCGAGGTCGTGCTTGATGGGTTGGGTCCAGCACAGTCGACATGCGAAGGCACTTTTTGCCAAAAGAGCCTATGAGCTGTTGGGCAAGGTTGCCACGGAAAGTGGCGAAAACATGCAGCATTGTATGTTGCAGGCTTTCATTGCAGCCAACGCAGACAAACACGCACATCTAGGTCCCCGGTAGTGCCCTTTCACCTTTTTGGGGTGAGGGTTCGCCTACTAAAATAGACTACGGCAAATAGGGCACCCTTATTCTAACCTCTCTACCGGAGGACCTAGGCATGTTTTATTTGAGCGTGCCGACATGTTGAAACTGAGGTCTCACCAACGGACTCCGAAGCATCCAGGGCCGTGGCAGCTTGGACTAGGTGAGCCATGGGCAAGTGCCCAGTTTGTTTTCTCCTTTTTGTCTGACTTGCGGCCCTGTTTCCAAGCTCTCCTAGCTGGTGGTTGGAAGGGAGCCCAGGAGCTGAGGGGTATCCAGTTTTGCTTTTTTGTTTTTACTAGGCAGGCTTGCGTAGCTACCAGCAGATCTGGCCAGGGACAAGGTAGTTCCCTCATTTCACCTTTAGCCAAAGGCGCTAAGCATGGCCGCGCAAATGTGTGGGTGGCTTCCTTTTATGCGGAGGAGTTTCTGTGAAATCAGCCTGCAAAGTGAGGGTGCACGCTTTTTCCGGGGGCACAGGGCTGGGGAGCTTACCGGCTCAAAACTGTTGGCCTTTGCGTGTCGCTTTCTTGTCAAGGCCAAACAGGCGAAAAGTTAACTTCATGCGGGGTCTGAGTCTGTCAGAATGGAAAATAGAACCGGCAAGGAGTTGTCATGGAAGCTGCAACCACCCAACCTCCAAGCCACCAATCCGATGAGAGGGAACACACCTACAACCCACTTTTGCGCATATGGGCTTGTTTCAAAAACGGGGAACACCCCCAAACAATTCGTGGTTTTAGATATCTTTTTAGTTGTTCCCTGGCCGTTTCCCTTTGGCAGCAGGAAAGCAACACGCCTAAAACCATCAAAAAATCATCTACGACCATCTAACACCATCTAATTGTTTTCGATTTCTCATCTAAATTTTGTTGTTTTTTCGTTTCAACAAGAAGCCACGTTAAGCGTGAAACCTAGGGCTCAGGTAGCTGTTGGTCATGAGTTGCGTTTCTCAAACCCCCGCAGGACATAGCAACAGTTGATAACCCTGGCCATGAAAACTGGGTGAAATCATGAATGAAGCAACCCATTTGACTAACTCGAAAAGTGTGCTTACTCCCACATTGCCATGGCTGACAGGGGGATCCCTACAAGAGGGAATCCATCTTCCAGGGACCCTCCAGGTGGAGGGTTTGGTGGTTTGGGCCTCTAGATGCCCAGATCCAACTCCAACAAGCCAAGCGGGAAGCGACTGGTCGCCGCCCCCCCTCACCCCCCCCCCCGGGGCCGGCCCGGGCCATGCCGGGCCGCTGGACGGACGCTGAGGTTGCTCCGGAGGAGCCGTCCGGCTCCGCGGGCCCCGCGGGCTCCGCGGCTCCGGGCGCTTCTGGGAGGTGCGGCTGGGGAGGGGTGGCAGGGGTGGCGGGGGGGTGGAGGCGGGGGAAGCGGGGGGGGGGCACTCACTCTACGTTTTTGGTGGGCCAGGTGGGATTTTGTGTGTTTGGGAGTGCGGATCGATTTTGTTTCGGGTGGGTTGGAAGGGGAGTTGGCAAGGAAACCCGGCGTTTGTGTGTCTTTTTGTTGCCACTTGATGAAACCTGGGCAAGAGACACCCTGTTGAGGTCATGGAGGGTTTGTGAAAGGGTATGCGCAAACACTAGGGTGAAGGTCACCCGGTAAGTTGCAGGATGGGGTGATTTGGTATTTCTTCCCTCTTTCCATGAAAGTGCTCAGGAGGGTCTTGGTAGATGATTTCCCACGTGAAACGCGGTTCGGTTGGAGTCCCGACCCCTTCCGATGGGGTGAGAAGCATGCAGACATGAGGCATCCGGTTCCTTTAGGTGTGTTTGGGTATTTTTAGTTGGCGCAGTGGCGGTTTCCAGTACAAGTGTCTACTTCTAGCAGGGAATCTGAGAACAGCCCAGGTGTGGGCACGTGTGTTTTTTTGGTGCATGGAAGGCGCTGGCTTCAGCTCTTTTGGGATTGCTTTGAGAGCCCGGGGGTTTGGTGCTCTATCCTACGTTTTCAAAGCCAAAACAACCAGACCAAGGGTTACCTGACGGCTTCATGGCGAGGACCCTTGGCCTTTGCAGGCCTCGGCCCCAAAAAGGCAATCCCGGCATGTCAAAGCGCAGTATGCTCAAGGGGCTCTGGGTGGCACTGCCACTAGAACATGGTTCGACCCCCAACCTGTCCCCCAAACCCCAATTAAAGGGGCGATCGGGTTCTTAGTGAGTAACTAGGGCCTAGGGTAAAAACGCACAAAAGCCATGGTTATAAGTCTCCTAGAAGTGAAGTGAGTTATATCCGGGCTTACTAGCCACTTACTAAAGTACGCTGCCCAATTAAGCAGGCCATAGCAAAAACATACCGGCTCGCCTGCGGCGTGCGACTTTGAGTCATAGCTTTTCCAACCAATGGTAATAGATTGATCCACGCAGGTCAGGACACTGCATGGGGGCCTTTCTTGCCAAAGCGCAAGTGGACCTTATGATGTATGCCCATGCGGTGCAACACTCATGTGTTGCTGTTTTGCTGTTTGTTTTTCCCTTCTTGTTTCCACGTACGCGCGAGTGGTAGACAGAGTGTGTGTGTGTGTGTTGTAAATGTGTGGCAGCTACCCCGCAAGTTGAATCCTTCCAAGCCTTAGCTGCATTGTGACCACGTGTAGTTCTGCCGTTGCCCTTATTCTATGAGAAACCCGAAGGTGATCGAGCCATGCCAATCCAACGGCTGACTTCCAAGGCTGCAGCCGACCGACTTTTTGTCGCGAGACGCTGCGGAACTGCTGTACCAGGGGTTAGGGAGCTTGGGGCTTAATGTTGACCCGGGATTAATAAACCCGTCCCATATATATTAGTTGGGTGTTCCCTCCAAAAGTGGTCTGAATCCCCACTAAAAAGGGACCCCCCTTTTCCCTATTCACCAACCAGGGGTTCTGCTTACTCCGGGGTTAAACAAATTCCGGGTCCCTTCAACCAAAGCCACCAAAGCCCTCAACCCCTCCAAGGGCGCGCTGGGAAGCTTAGGGCTTGGGAAGTTTGGTGGTCGCACGCCTGAGGCCAGCAGAAGGCAAGGCAGCCGAAGCCGCAGCCGAAGAACGGCCTGCGGGAGCCGACGGAGAAGCAGCGCTCATGCAGCAAAAGTCTGGCGGGGTTTTGGGGAGCGTTGGCTGGTTGCTTTTCACTTGGGTGTGTCTTTCTTTAGGGGTTCCCTAAAAAGAGAAGGAGGAAAAGGTGGATTTGCTTGAGGATGTCCTTTGAAACCATGCAACACGCGGAACCCTCAAAAAAGGAACCACGCTCACTTAGGCTTTCCCTTAAGCCGATAGCTCGAGGAGTTCAGGGTTCTTTCCGGCGGCGCTTTGGCCATGGCAGGGCTTTCCCTGAGACTTGGCCAGGGGCTTCGCAGATACGGTGGGTGCCAACTCAATATTGCAAAAAAAGGGTACCCTTATTCTAACCTCTGTACTGGAGGACCTAGGCAAGTATTCCACCGCAGAAACCAAAAAATCAGGGTTTCCTTCGTTCCATACCTGCAATATTTCGGGCATCCACCGTATGACCATGAACTTAAGAGTTGGAGCTACCTTGAAAGTGGTTGGACATGAATCCCCGCCGAAAGTATATACATCAAGGGTAGGGGTAAATTAGAACCACCGGGCGCAAGCGCGTCGCGACAAGAAAAACGTCAATGCAACCACTTCTCACATGGGTCGTAGCTCCGAAAACGACCTTTTGACCGTTTGGCTGTGTCTCTCTTTTTTGACCTCCTAAAATTTCCCAAAATGGTTTGCCTTCTGGGTTCCCTTGAATTCCACCGAAACAACTCAACAAGACGCACCTCCTTGGGGCGTGAGATCGACTTGCGCGAGCGTAGCCGAGGCCGGGGGCAAAGAGACGGCCGCCGCCGGCCCTGGGCTTAGATAGCGGAAGTTTGGGAGAAGCCCCTTCCGTTTAGTGCATATGTTTCATCATCCCTAAATAGAATACACATATTCCTTAGTTTGATTATCCCTTGTTGGTTTTAAAGTGTGTGAAAGGGGTGGTTCTTTTCCAGGGGCCTCAACCAAAAGGAGGGGGGGCGATTTTGATGGGATCTCCATGTCGTGGTTCCTTTTTCTTACGGGGAAGGCTAGAAAATGGGAGTGGGGCACATACAGCCCCCCTTTGGGGCACGGCATCGAGTCGCTGCAGAGGGATGCGTCTGCCAGTTCTTTTGCATGACTTCGCAGGAGTTCGTATTGAAAGCATGTTGGCAGGTTCCTGGACTTTGCACTTTGTGGTTTGGACCCTTTTAAGTGGTAAGCAAACAGTTTGGCCGACTTTTTCTGACCAACCCACTGAGGAAGTACTCCGAGGTGAGCATTATCCCACTTGATGACTGGAAGCAAAGCGGATTTTGGGAATTGCAGTCGGACATTGCAGTCGGGGTCTTTAGAGGAAGCCTCCCTAGGATTTGCAAGGGGACACTCAACTCTCTGGGAAACCAGTCCCAGAATTCTGTGGTGTCTTTGCGCTTGCAGGTTGTCAAACGGCGGGGCGGGGGCGGGGGGGGGGGACTGCAAGCAAGTTCAGGCGTAGGTAGCGTAAGGGGCCAAGAATAATCAACAGCTTACCCCAACATCATGACCTCAATGTGGTTTTCAAGTACCTGACAACGCCATTCTAACTATTTCTGGGCCTGCGGCCTCTAGCCGGCTACGCCTCTTTGAAGTTGTACCATGTTTTTTTTTTGTATGAGAAACATATTCTGTGCTATGATATGGTTGGTTAGGTTATGCATGTTGCCCACCCCAACCCCAGATGATGCAGCGGATGCCAGCTTTCTGGGCCCCAGCCGGGCCCCAACCAGAAGGCTGACACGGGGTCGCGCGCGCGCGCCAGAGGACCCAGAAAAAGCAGCCCAAAAGAGCAGCCCGCAAGCCAGCCCGGAAACGCAAATGCAACAAAACACCGTAAATAGCAGCGTTTTGTGGCTGGGGTCGCGCGCGCGCGCCAGAAGGCCCGAAAACCAACGGGAAAAAAGCAAGGACCGCGCAGCACGCGAGCCAGCCACAGCAACAGCAAAACGGACAGAACAACAACAAACCGCTCAGCACAGCAGTTTTTGACGGTATTTACAGCGTTTTGTAGAGCGAGGGCACAGCATCGCCGGCATGCCCGGCAGCGCTTGGCGCCAAAATGCGCGAAAATGAGCCTCGCTTATATCCCTCCGATACCTTCTAAAAAACAGTACTTGATGGGTTGCGAGGCTTTTTGGAAGGAAGTCTTGATGACGCAGACCAAGCCCCCCGCTGAAGCATCACCCAGGCCCAACCCCAGACCCTGATGATGTCAGCCACATGGCCTAAACCCTGCATATACGCGATGTTTTGCGAGGGTTTCCCACAGGCAAGCAAAACCGCAAGCCCGGGCTGGTGATGCAGAGGTGCCGGATGTAGGCAGCGCATCACGACCAAGCGGCGAGGGTCGGCGGCACCAGAATGCAGCCCCTATAGCTAAAGCTAGCAGGCTAAGTGCCTAGCGGCGACATGCTACCCCAGGAGGCGTAGCCGGATTAACCAGGCTCCCGCCTGCTGCTGGGACCCTTCCAGGCTGGTCCCAGTCTGGCGCGGTTTGAATCGACGTATTGGACTCTCTTGCAGAATGGATCCAGGGATCCTCTACTACCACAAGGATTAACGGAAAAATCAGAAAGATGGCAGCTCGTCCGTCAATTACCGCACGGGCCGGTTTGCGCCCAAGTCACGTCGAGTTGGCCCGGGAGTGGTCCTAGAAACAAGGCCCCTCGACCGGTCGCAGGCAGAGACCGGGACTTGGGACCCTGTCCGGTCCTGAAACACGGGTGCCAGTCCGGAAACAGCGACATTGGAGGAAACAGGTGTCTGGAGCGGTTTGAGGTGGCACCAGGTCCTGTTCGAGCCGACATCCAGACCGGTCCTAAAACGACCGTCCCGGAGCAGTCCCAGGACCGGTTTTGGCTGATGACAAGCAATGCGAAGCACCAACCAGGGCCCCAGGACCGGTCCCAGGACTGGTCCCAGGACCGGTCCTGACCGGTCCCGGGACCGGTCCGGGACCGGTCAGGACCGGTCCTGGGAATCCACTTTTGTGCTTTCGGGCGTGTCCCCCAGAAACCAAAAAATCATCATGGATTCCAATCACTTCATTCTGCAGGAGGCTGGGACGGGAGGCAGTCGGCGGATTTAGGTATTTGTGTGTTGCCCTTTCTTTTCTGGGCCCTCGAATGGGGTCCAACGGCATCTGAAGCCCGCGGCATACTTGTATCAATACCGCTCAAGTCTGTTTGGCTGCTTGAATGCACAAGCATTTCGATGGGCTGCGCAATGGATTTGTGGCAAGAGCTTTTGGGTTTTCTTCAGCTAGGGCGGCTTGTGAAGCCCGTCAATGCCGTGGCAGGAAGCCACGACTGGTTAAGCATCCTGATAAAAAAGAAAAAAAAGAAGGTATGTTTCCCATGAACAGGGTCAGTGGCCTGGATGTTTGAAACGAAGCTTGTTTGTCTCTGGCACTCATCTTGATTTGTTGCTCGACTGTCTTTGCTGCGGCGGGAGTCCCTTGAATTTGTTTAGTCCTTATAGTGCCCTCAGAACCTTGCACAATCCTCTAAAGCTTCATGTCGCCATCTCTTCGAACATCTTTAAGAGGACCTCTGCGCCAGATAGATCCCCCTCCCCTGAAATTCCATGTATGGTTTCATGTCCCTTTATGCGGAAGACGGGAAAATGGAATTGGGTCCCGGGTCTGGCCGCGAGCGAGGCTCCATGTCGCCAGTGCTGGCAGAAGGCGGGGCCAATTGGTTACGTGTCAAAATAGGGGACCCCCCCTCCCTGATGAAAAATGCCGTGTTTGTACTTGACTGCTATTGGGTTGGATCTTTAGACTTTAACTTTTTGGGAAAGAAATGTGTTTTCCACTAAATCCGCAAAAGTTGTCCACTTTTTGCAGAGGGGTCAACAGCAACCAAGTGTAGTTGTGCCTTGGGCTTCCCATGCAACAATCACTGCAAAAGCCGCCGCCAAATGGTCTGTTTCATTCAACGTCGGCTTTTTGTAATGCGGGATAGCCCGTATTTGTTTCAATCAACTTGCATTCGATATCCCTGCGGCCTGCAGGCCTGCAGGCCTTGTGTGAGGGAAAAGCCCAGGCTGTTCTACCCTACTGCTCTGCAAAGTCTAGGGTTGCCCTTTTGCCTTGCCTTTTGACCCGTCCAGGGTTGGGTGCATATAATGCGCATCCAAATCGTGCCCTAGGTTTGTGATTGATTTCCATCAAGTATGGAAGGGGGGGCGTAGCTGCCTTCCGGTTTCAACCGCTCGTGATCCGCATGAGTTTAGTCGTGACACTTTAATGGGCCACCGGAATGATTCTCAGAACCCTTCTGCGATTCCAAAAAGGTTGTAAGAAGCTTTGCTGTGTTGTGAGGGGCCTTTGGTTGTTCCGTTATTCCCCTACTCACGCGGCGTGCGGAGAGGTTGGCGCAAGGATCCTGTGAACCTTCAATGAGCCTTACATATGGTGTCCTTTCCAGCGGTAGTCTCCCGCAGATGGACGTGGAACCATCAAAAAGACTCACCACTCTTGTAGAGGACTCTCCTCTTGGAGCCGCCTTGTCGAGTTCTACTGTGGATGGACGGAATCCTGCACCACTTCAAAACCATTGGCTTTTACAGGGGAATCATCATTTCAGCTTGGGTGCTGCAGGATTTCGTCCATCCACAGTATGGTCGGCATTTTCGGCGTCTGCGAGCCTGCCACTGGCTTCTGATCATTCTGATCGGGCCGCGCCTTGCGTGAGCCGCTCGAGACGTAGGGCCCCGCGCGGCAGCCAGGGTCCCGGAGCCCGACACGGCGCCTGGGCTGCCCATTTTTCTGCATGCTGGCGCGATAGGGAATGAGACATGGGGCGTTTTTCTCACTTCCGATTGGCCATGATTGGCCCAAAAAAAGGAAAGCAAGTTTCTTATTTGCCACAAAAAGCATCTAGGGGTTGATTCCTTGTCCATTCTGTTGAACCATCGTTCTTGCCAAAAAACAGATGTTTTCCCTGGGGTTCTGATGGTTTTCCGGAAAGGAGGATTCCTGGAAAGAATGGAAATGGAAGTGTTTTCTAGAGACATGGCCTCTCGCCGGTTCTGCCCCCCCTCAACCTCCTCCCCTCCCGACGCGAACCAAAGGCCTGGACCATTTACTCATAAAACCATGCGAGCACCACTCCACGGTGCGCACGTGCGCACCCGGCAAGCCACGGGTGGTTTCCTTGATTCGGGAATCTCTTTTTTTTTTTTTGAATGACAAGCCACAAGTACCTGCCACTGGTGTAGTGTCAAAAACAACTGGTGGCTTATACAGTTTGTTCATGTTCATTCCAACGCATTCCCTATGGCACCCGCCAGTCAAAAAATGCTGGTGGCGAACTGGTGCTTAGCTCCCGGAGCCGGGCTCGGAGCTGAAAGTATCAAGAAGCAGCCTTTGGGAGCTAGTCCTTTTTTGGAGGGCCCCCCCCTTTGTGTTAGTTTCACAAAAAATCTGCAAGAACCACCGGCCTCCAAATTTCGGGGGCTCCCCAAAACCACAAGAGACGAGCCACCGTTGCGCCAAGAATCCTCTCGACTCGACGGCCTCCGCCCGTTCTCCGAGTCTGCGGGGGAGCCGCTGGACGTGAAAGTGGACCCCGCCTTCAAAGACTTCGCCCAGGACTTCGCGTCGCCCGCGGCGGAACCGGCGGAACCCGCGGCGGGACCGGCGGCTTCCGGGGCTTCCGGGGCTTCCGCGGCGGCTTCGGCGGAAACTCCCGAGGCGCGCTGGGCAAACGAGACCGGGAGCGGCATTTGGGGAAGTGGGAGGCGGTGTTGATAAGTTGTGGTTTTGGTCCTGTTCATGGTTTTCTTGTTTGGTGGGGGGGAGGGGGGGCGAAATGCGGAAGAAGCACAAAGAAGCAAGTTTTGCAAACATGATAAGGGTTGGGAAGATCCCGTGTTGCTCGAAAAAGCGGAAGCGCAAAACAGTTCAATCACGCTTTATATTGGTCCAAGCACGCTGCGTGACACCCAGTTTGGGACGCGGTCGGATGGGTTGCATCGGGTCATTTTGGTTTGAGCGGTTTCGTTTGGAGCGTTCTTCAACTTTGTGCCTTGGGTTGAGTTGTTGGGTAGGGCTTGCTGTGTAGCTCTTTGGTCGGCTTGCTGATTAGAGAGCTGAAGTGTGAAACCTGAACATGTTCGGGGCCCGGGGCAAAATATGTTGGTACCCGAGTCTAGGTGCCTGACAATTTGGGCCTTTGGGTCCCAATCCTAATAGAGATCCCGACCCGTTTCGCCATGGAGACTCAAAGCCGAACTGGTCTTTGGACCGAAATCGCCCCTTGGACCTTTGTCTTTGGAAGCCTTCTGGCCTCCCCACTCAACCTGCGAAAGTTCTCCCCCGCCCTTTTTGCGCGGGGAGGGGGGGAAAGCAACCCAGAAAAGCGATCGCGCGTTGCAGAGTAGATGCCGGGCGTCTGCTCCCATCGGGTGAGGAAAGAGAGGTTGGCAACAGCTGTGCAAATTTCCGGCCGTGGCACACAGTTGACATCTGGCGCTGAGCTTTGTATGCCACGGGCAGTTGGCGCCCACGTCCTGCAAAGAACCAGAAAACAAGAATGGAACAGGTCAAGCGTATGATGCTTGCGGGTGCTCACACATCTTTACCCAAATAACGGAAACCATGAGCGCGGGTGACCTCACGGCTCCATAAGGATGGAAAGGGGGAATGGACATGCCCCAATGCCCCATTCAGATTTACCTCAGCTCGGGGCTAAACCTGCAGTCACGGCAATTCAAGGGCTTCAAGCCGAGATCGACCTCCCAAGTTTTTGTTGACATCAGAGATGTCTTTGGGCCTCCCATCGTTGCCATGTGGGTTGTTGTGTTTTGAACAGTTTTGCTCCGAAAGGGACCGGGCCTCGGTCCCTTGACTTGGCGCGGCTGGCAATTCGTTCGACCCTGGCGAGGCTCCGCCAACAGATACGACCCAGTGAGCGTGAAGCAGGGGGCATGTAATATCTTCAGGCAGTTTCAAACATACCATTGATGGTCAAACAGCCCTGTTTGCTGAATGAGCAGGGGTGCGCATTTCAGACAAGTGCTCAAGAGCTTCCTTGCGGGGACACGGCCCAGAGTCATCAGGAGTTAAAGGCGGATGGGCAGCTTTGACCACGAGGTAAATGAAGCAAGCCATCAGGTTGCCAAAGGCAAGCCTGAGCCCGCAATGCCGCGGCGCAATTTGGAGCTTCTCACGCAGCACTTGCTCGGTCCCTTTGTTGTGGGTGCATCACAAAGCGCTCAAATTCCTAGCAGCACCCACCAAGAATTGCAGTTTGATGACCGTACCTTAAGGGAAATCCGAAAAAGCAGTTGCAAGTTGGGCCATTTGGGGGTCGCGGGTACTTCCATGGTGTTTGGAGGAACCTTGCTTTGGCTGAACTTTGGGACACCCTGACACTCGGAGAGGGCCGTTTTGAGGACCCATTCGTTATATTCAAGACGCCCAAAACTTCTGCCCAGGCGACTAAGGGGTGCTGTGGATGGTTGCAAAATCCATGCACCACCGTTCAGAAACCCAACAGTTCCTGAGGACACCCCTCCAAATACCAACAAACACTGGTTTCCCAACCATGGTTTCAAAGTGGTGCAGGATTTCGTCCATCCACAGGACCACCTTTCTTCATGAGGATTCTGGTAAAGTGTGTGTGAAGAATTTGATCGGTCAGTATGGGGTTTTACATCCATTGCATCCGCAGTGTGGCTGTTCAAGCGTAAAATGTGCGAGCAGCGCACTTGGACGGTTTGTTGTTTCCTTTTGGGCCCCAAACCGGTAACCCTTGAATTTATAGGTTATCAGCCGTAGGCCCCTAGCTCTAAGCAATGGACGGTTCCCTTGTGCCAGTTGATGGATCCAGCATGCCCGTGGATGCTGCCGGAGCTAGCTCCGGCAACGCCACCGGCGGCGGTGTGCGAATGTTCGCATCAAGCGCTAATGCGCAATACAACCGCACCCTGATGAATTCCCTTCAACTGTACAATACCGCAATCTTTGCTTTTGGGAATGATGCAGCCATTAGGTCTGAAGCCGAAGCCCTGCATCAAGCAGCTGTAACGCATTTGCAAGCGGAAAACCGTGAGGAGCTCCGTGCCGCACAAAATCAGCTGCATGCACACTACGCTGAATGTGTGCAAGCCCAGTCGCATAGGATTCGTGAATACGAACAGCGAGTGAGCGATGAGTTCACTCAAGAAGTGAACTTCGCTGAAGCTAGGATAAGCCAAGTGTGTGAGGAAAATGCCCAAGCATTGCATGAAGCGGAAATGGGACGCAAAACAACTGAGTTTAGGCAAGCCATCGAATCCACCCTGGCGGAAGCCCAGCAGCTCCTTCATGAGCAAGCTGCCAAGCACGCCGATGACACAGCCCGTGTTGAGGCGACACACGCCAGGACGGTTGACATGATGGCCCACCAAAACGGGCTTCTGCAGGACGAGCTCGATGAGCTGAAGAAGTATCAGAAGCAACACGACCTCCGCGAGGATGGATCGAAGCCCAAAGGGGTAGGTGATACCCGAGAGGATTCACCAGAGTTGATGACCGACGACATGAAGTCAGCTCGGTCCCAAAGGTCAATGTTGGACCCGCTCACCCATCCGTTTCAATATGCAAAGGAAAAGTTGAGGTCGCTTGTTACCTATGACGGTTACGGGGATGAATATACCCCTAGCGTGATTCCAACTGCCGAATGCGAAGCACTGCCCGCAGATGCTCGCGATCCGCAAGGACCAGCTGAAAAGCCATCAGGTAGCAGCCGATCCCCGGTGAAAACAAGTGCACCGGTTCCACCCCTGCAATTCTCTCAGGGGCCAATGTCAACTGACCGCAAGCAGGGTGGCAAGCCTCCTGGCGGTCCGCCACCTGATGATGATGGCGATGGCGATGGTGACGAAGATGATGGTGACGGCCTCGGGCCCAACCTCGGCAATGAAGCATTCGCCAAGATGTTGATGAAGTTAGTAAAAGGCCAAACGAACGATGAAAAGCCCAGAACCCGCGAAAGCGAGACGTTGCGATTCAAGGAGATGCCAACTCCTGAAACGTACCGTGAATGGAAAACATCGGTTCGTGAGGATGTCCGCGCCGCATCTGACCGTCCAGACGAGGCTTGGCCTTGGATCATGGAAGTCTGGTCCGATCGCGAGGACAAGAAGAAGATGTTGGAGGAGCTCGGCGAACCGGGAAAATTCGTGACCCTAGACACGAAGATTCTCGCAGCGCTCACGCGTTCAGCGAAAGGCGATCTGGCTCAGCGAATCCTAACAGCAAAGGAAGAATGTGCCAAGGAGGGAAAGGCCATGAGAGGAAGGCAGGTCTTGTTTATGTTTGACCAATATTTCAAGACCAGTGAAGAAGCCGGAAACCTCTACTCCTTGGAGGACCTGTTGCGTGTCTCGCGACACGGCGAAGGAATCATCGATCTCAAGCGTTTCCTGAATGCTTGGGATTCCGTGATCGCCGGCATGAAAAAGCCGCCGGAAGAAAAGGTGTTGAAAGACATCTTGCTTCGCCAAGTGAGAAGCTGCCATCTGTTGCGGTACGACATCGACACATATGATCGTTGCCGTGATGATGATCCCAATAAATCGTACGATTTCCTAATGCGTTGCATGAGGGATCTAATCGAGAGGGATAGGCTTCGCGAGAACCGAGAGCGCGTGTCCAAGGTCAATGCCAGTAAAGCCCCGACGCCCAAGGCTGGTGCTGCCGCCCCTGAAAAGAGGGACCCCAAGAAAAAGAGCGCACCTAAGCCGAAGGACACCGAGGAGAAGTACTGTTTTGACTTCCAGAAGGGCTCGTGCACGAGGGGGGCAAACTGCCCTTACGCGCACCGCAAGGAGCCGCGAGGACGCTCCGCGACCCGTGGCAGGCCAAGTTCCCCCAAAGGCGGTAAAGGAGAGAAAGCACCGTGTTCTTTCTTTGCCCAAGGGAAGTGCACTAGAGGTGACAAATGCAAGTTTAGCCATGCCTCCACGGGCGGCAAATCTGCCGCCGCGGCATCGAGCAGCGAGGCCAATGCAAATCCTGCGGCTAAGAAGCGTGCAAATTCACCTAAGCCTAAGCCCAAGGCCAAAGCCGCTGCAGTCTGCACCAGGTACGCCATGTTCGCAAAGCCGATTGATCCAATCGGAGTGTCATTCGACACCAATGCTCACGTGCATGAGATCCCCGCCGAAGGCGATGGTTTCAAGCTTGAGTATGAGGAACGGCAGTACAACAGGATGTTCCCGAGTGCTAAGGACTGCCCCAGGCCGACCAAAGGGACTAACAAGGCAGCGCGCAAGGCCGCGAACCAGTTGAATGCCGTAGTCAAAGCCATGGATAATGGAGCCCAGCCCGCTTGTGGTTTCATGTGCGATGTGGAATCCGATTCCATCTCAAGCCTATCATGTGATGAGTGCCTGAGAGTTGCCATGCCACCTAACGATGTTCGCAAGGATGTCGAAGCGCCAAGGGCAGCCACCCCTGCCCCAAAGGGAAAGGATGTGTGGCTCATTGATTCCGGTAGTGAGCAGGACCTCATCAGCAAAGCTGCACTGAGGAATGCGTCCAAGGCAATCCGAAAACAGGCTCCACAGCCTATTCGCCTTGTGACTGCAAACGGAAACATCACTGCTTCCGAAATCGCCGACATCAATGTCGATGCATTGTGTGAACCTGCTCAGCCTTACATCCTCGAGAGTTCTCCCGCAGTGCTGTCGCTGGGTGTGAAGTGTCTGGATCAAGGATATTCCTTTCATTGGGAATCCGGGAAGGCGCCAACCATGGTTCGCCCTGATGGTGCTCTGATCCAGCTCAAGGTTGACGGTCATGTGCCATATATGGATTCTAGCTGTGAAGCTGAGCCATCGTTGAGTGCAGTAGCAGCATCCAAGCCAGCGCCTGCGCCGGTTCATGACGAAGGCATCGACGAAGGTGATGATCCCGACGATGAAGTTGAGCGGTTCGTGAGATCCCGCAAAGAGCAAGATCTGGTTGCCGAAGCAGGTACCAAAGAGCACTTGTTTGCACACTATCCTAAGAATCCCTTTTGCCGCACTTGCCAACGTGCCAAGATGCTTGCCCCATATGCAAGATCGAAAGGCGGGCAGGGAAGGCTCGAGACGAAAGCGTTTGGAGATCACATCATTGCTGATCATGTGATTCTCAAGGCCAACATCGAGCAAGGCATTAAAGGTGAATGGTGTGCTCTTGTGATCAAGGACGTGCATACGCAGTTCAGGTACGTTTACCCGTCGACCAGCAAAAGCACGGAGCAATCCGTTGCAGGGATCCAGCATTTCATTTCCGGTAGGGATGAGGTTGAGGTTCTCTACACTGATAACTCCCGGGAATTGAAAGCCGCAATAGAGCAGTTGGGGTACCGTCATCAGACCTCCATTGAATATGTTGATTCTTCCAAATCTTTCGTGGAAAGGGAAATCAGACATCTGTTGGAGGGAGCACGTGCGAACCTTGTTCAGTTAGGGTTCCCACTGTCGATGTGGCCATTTGCCATCCAGCAAAATGCAGTTGCGACTAACATCCTGCCACAGTTGAATGGAAACGATTCGCCATGGTACCTCAGGTTTAATAAGACCTTTGATGAAGCTGAGATACCTTTCGGAGCAAAGGTACTGTTCTGGAACAACCCTGCACGAGCTGACAATCAGGCAGGCAAGACTTCGCCAACATCGAATGAAGGCGTGTTTCTCGGGTACCATATTCAGCCTGGGTTCGCATGGAAGGGTGAGTTCCTCGTTGCAAAACTAGAAGGGCTCGATTACCATATCGAACATGCGTCCCTCACGGTACAGCGAACAAAGCGCATTGAGCTTCCGACTGATGAGTTCATCTTCCCGATGAGGTTGTTGAAAGACCCTGCATCTCATCCACCTGTTGCCAGTGCTAGGACACGAGATGATCCTGTGCCGTTGGAGCGTGGGCAAGCCCACATCGAGGAACCCGCCGCATCGGAGAAATCCGAAGCGAAGACCAAGCCTGTCGTGCCCGACAAAGGCGGTGCATTCGACCCGAGCATAATGCCTGATGGGTCACCAGTACCTGATGGCTATGTGTGGGATGGGGTTCGGCTCGTCCGTAGGAAGGCCGGATCCAAAAGGCCTCCCGATATCCCGTCTGACATGTGGGTCATGCTCGGCAGTCAGGACCGAAAGGCCCTAACCCAGCAGTACGAAGATCAGCTCCGTGCAGATGCCAAGAAGGCAGTGCTTGAGACAGCAGTCTCTTCGGAGGCCAGATCCGAGCACCCCGAAGCCGCATCGAGTGCAAAGCCGACCAGCGCCGCCCGCGAGGGCGAGCCGACATTGCCTGTGATCCGGCACGCGCCTGCGATGTCCGTTCTTCCGGAACGTGACAAGTCATCGAAGGAGCCGCATCGCCCGCAATTGCGTGAGTTGGTCAAAGAGCGAATCAAGAAGGTTGAATTTGATGTTGCTCTTGAACTGTTCAGTGCAGTCGTTGCCAGGCTTGTACCAAAAGCCGAAGTAGCCAATACGCCAAAGGCCCAAGCTGCCCTTGACAAGGAATGGGAAAACCTTCGAAAGAAAGGCACTTGGGATGAGTTCAGAGTAAATGAGTGTAGGCGCGTCATCAGAGAAGCCCAGAACAAAGGGGAAAAGGTTCACATTGGAAGGATTTTCGAGGCTTGTTACGAGAAGGGTAGCGAGCTTCCCGATGATGATCCCAACAAGAAATTCAAAGGAAGGACCGTTTTCCAAGGGAACAATGTTTACGATGAAAACTCTGTTGCAGCATTATTTGCGGAGCTAGGGTCCAGCCCAGCGTCAATGGAGGCAGCCAAAATCCTCGACGCTTTCGGGTCGCAGCCCGGCTACCGCAAGGCGCAAGCCGATGCGAAGCAAGCCTACATCCAAGCCCTGTTCAAAGGCGTTCCCACATGGCTTAGATTGCCCAAGAACAGATGGCCCAGCCATTGGAGCAAACAATACATTGACCCCATTGTTCCACTTGTGCTAGCCTTGTACGGACATCCCGATTCAGGGGGGCTTTGGGAAAAGCACCTCGAAGATGCCCTAAGCAAGCAAGGCTTTGTAAGAGTGTTGCCCGAAATATGGACATCCATTTTCCATCATCCGGAACTCGACCTGCTGCTCGTCGTATATGTTGATGACTTCAAGCTTGCAGGACCCGCCGGTAGCCTTGATAAGGGATGGGAACTGATCGGGAAGGTTGTCGAGATCGACGCGCCCGAGCCATTCGGTAGATACTTTGGGTGTCATCACATCGAAAAGAACAATGTCAGATTGTCTAAAGAGGAACACCCTTTCAATCACGTGTTTGAGGGTTCTGCGCAACACGCGGGTGTTTGCTCTCAAAGAAGGACTGAGGACTACTGGGAGCATGATGAGAACACGAAAACGTGGACACGCTATCACTTGCAGCCCAGAAAGTGCCTTTTCCGTCCTAAGGAGCAAATGAGTGCATTCGCTTGCAGCCTCGACCCCCAGCGTGTGACAATCAAAGATCAATCCAAATCAAGTCCAATTTGCGATGAGTGGTCGCGTCATGCAAGTGATCGCATTTCTGCGGACACCGCGTGGTGGACCGGACGTACTGTGTTTTCCTACGGTGAGAATCAGGAAGCAGCTCTGCAATGTGCATTGCCCTCTAAGCCTGGATCAATGAGAGACAAAACCGCGGCAAAGAAAGAAGTCAAGGTTTCGAAGTTCAAAGGACCCGAAACGATATGCGATAAACCTGTTGGTTGTATGACTAAAGAAGTCAACATTGTTGAGTACGACATGTCTGATTTTCTCAAGTCATGCGTTGACGCATATTGCGAACTTGCCAAGGTGAACGTTTCTTCGTTGAGTAAGGTTAGCACTCCATTCATTGGTTCGAAGGTCGCGAGACCTGTCGTAAATGAAGAGGAGCCAAAGGGCAGGCTTCAAACGATCGCTGCAAAAGTACTAATGAAGATTCTATTCGCAGCCCGCATGGCTAGGTATGACCTGCTAAGAGCCACGCAAAGCCTTGCCTCGCGCGTGAGTAAATGGTCCACTGAGTGCGACAGCGCTCTACATCGGCTTGTGTCTTACATACACTGTTCGAAGGACCTAAAGATGCGAGGTTTTATCGGGGATAAGTTCTCTGATTGTAGGCTGTGGTTGTTCGCTGACGCGGATTGGGCAGGCGAATACGACTCGCATAGTACAACTGGTTGCACCATGATCCTGGTAGGGCCAAACACGTACTACCCACTGAATGCCTTCAGTAGGAAGCAGACAGCGACCGCAACAAGCTCGACTGAAGCCGAGGTCATCGCTGCGAACCAGGCGCTCAGAGCAGAGGGATTGCCGACGCTGTCGCTTTTCTGCCAGCTCAGCCTGTTTGGGAAAGAAGCACATGGGTATGCTCAAAAGGCGGGAAAAGCCTCCCTTGATGTGCCCGATGGCATTGTCGCTCGCATCGACCCCGAGTTGGATGAAATTCGGTACGGAAATGTTGATGCAGGCACAAGTGTAGCGAACATCAATGCCCTAACTGTGCATCTCAGTGATAAGTGGAAAGTTAAGCTGATGGAAGACAATCAGGCCACGATCACTATCCTGCAGCAGGGACACTCACAGAAGCTAAGGCACACGGATAGGACCCAACGCATTAGCTTTAGATGGCTCCAGGAGCAATTCGTGAATAGGCAGTTCGAATTAATCAATGTTGACACTACCCTCCAAGCTGCAGACATCTTGACCAAGGCGTTTGACAGCACCCCAGTGTGGCACCATGCACTTGAGCTGATCGGTATCTCCCCCAATCGCCAGGCGCGAGCCTGTGCCACCAGTTTGCTGCTCTCCCCATGCGCCAAGGCCGGAGAAGTTAGTGATCAGGGGGGGCAGATCGCTGCGTTATGCAACGTTCAGCCCAAGCGCCTCCTTATTGAATTCTGTTGTTCGACGACCTCACGGTTGGGCGAATCAAGAGACTCTTCAAAAGGTTGTCGTGTCATTCGGGTAACTGAAACCGAAGACGGGTGCTCTGATACGTGCAGGCAGTGGTTAGTCCACGAAATTGCCGAATTCAGGAGCAAGAATCCTAAGGGTGCAATAATGTTCTATGTTTCGTTGCCATGCACTGGAGGATGCCCGTGGGGTTATGTCAACCAGCAAACTCCTAAAGGTGCCGCCAAGATCGAGGGCCACATCAAGCAATTCCGATCACTGTTGAGAGGGTTCAAACGCATTCTCAATGATGTTTATTCTGATGACGTTAGAGTTGCCTTCGAACTTCCCAAGGCGTGTCGTTATTGGAAATGGCCCGAACTATGGAGTTTCTTGACTAAGTACAAGATGAACAAGTACGAATTCCATGGTTGCAAAATTGGCATTAAAGGGAGAAATGGAAAACCTATGAAAAAGCAATGGGTCGTTGCCAGTAATATGCCCACTATTTCCGTGGTTGAGTACTTCAAGTGTGATGGTTCTCACGAGCATGATGAAAGCCGTGGCACTCATTTGAAGGAAGCCGAGGGATACACGTATGTTTACACTGATGCCGTTCACAATGCATTTTCCGAACACGCCACCATGCAGCCGTTGCTTTCGAGTGATTGTGCTGCATCCTTTTCGCAATGAGCAGCGCGACGGCTATGGCGCATCCCGCGAGGGATTGCGATCCGGCATGGAGGAGGTGGATGGAGAATGTCGCTACCACATCGGTATGCACGAACGGCAAATACGACGCTAACCTCGCCGCCACGGTCAAGAGCCTCCTCGAGACGACCTCTGCACAGTCGCTTATTCATACATGGGTGCAGGACCAACCGCACTACCTGCAATTGCTTACACCCCTGTTAACCATAAGCGAACCGTACTTGAAGGTTTTGCAGGCCCCACGTGTACCAGATCGCGACCTCCTTATCTATGTGACTGTCGCTGATTCAGGACTGTCCATGGTTTCGGGCAAGAAGCGCAAGCTTCGCAAGTACGACTTTGCGGAGCGATTGGATGCCTCTCGCCCGGCGCGTGTCGGTGCATGGAGGTCAGAAATGCTTTGGGGCAAGGGCTTACAGCAGCTGTGCAAGCGGTTGGCCGCCCTCATCGACGAGGTGCGTACCGACCACCCAGCTGCCACCATCATCCCGATGATTTACTGGAATGGCAACGAGCTCGTCGGGAAGGATGGCCTCGAGCCCACGGGTACATATCCTTATGATACCCCCACCGGCGATGCAGAGCAACTTCTCGCTGACTCCAAACGGCACCTGGCTTGGACCAGGGATTTCGCGGCTCGCAAGGGCTGCGCATGCCTTGGAGTCATGACCGGCGCGAAGAGCTACCTCTACGGCTTTTCTATGATTTGGGACCGTTTCATGACGGAAGTCCGGGATTACATCATCGGCGACCCCAATCAAATGTTTGTGTACGTGGATGCTACACCCTTTGTCGAGACCATCGATTTGCTGGACAGGTATCATATGTGCTTCAGTGACGACAACATCACGAAGACCGTCCAGTTCATGCGCGGAACCCATCACATGTTGTATATGCTTTCCATCTTGCGCCCCGCAATGGGCAGCGTAGCCGAGCTGACACGTTCGCATGATTGCACTACGCGTCCGATCGATGTGCTCGAGGTGCGCCACCAAGAGGATTGCACAGTCAACGTTGAGGTTCTCGCGTACTGCAAGGAAACGCTAACGAAGTGCGGTGTTTCTTTGTCAGAGATGATCGGGCTCCCTTTCACCCGTGAAGAAGTGGAGGTCCGGCAGCCCCTCGATTTCGCCCCCGTCAACCCAGCCGAGTTTGCAACTTCAGGTGAGCCTTCCGGTGCAGATGTTTCCGAAAGTGTTCGCCCGGCGCAAGCCGGTGCAAAGGCGGCTGCGGTGGCACAGAGGGACGAGGCGGCAAGCAGACCGGTACCACTCGACTCCTACGGGAGGAACGTGACTGGAGGCCACTACGACTGCTGGGTGTATAGTATCCATGATGGCGTGAAGTATGTCGACTACGGTGAGGGCCCCAAGAGACTCGACATCATCAAGCAGCCCTCTTTCGATTACGACCCTTCTGTCAGGAGAATCAGCAATGAGTACCACAGTTCCCTGACGTGCATCTCCAAGATCCTCCGTGGTCGTGGAACAGAAGGATGCGGGCACGTGATGGATGAGGACGGCTACATGGACCTCGAAGACCTGGGACTCGCGCTTCGCAAGGAGCTGCGACATCCCATTCCATGGAATATTCAGAATATCATGGACATCTTCAAGCTGGACAAAAAGCAGAGGTTCATTGCCCTTGGTTGCCCGGACGCAGGCCGGTGCGGAGACGTCCCATGTTCGCATTGGCTTTTCAAGATAAAGGCCTCTCAAGGACATGAGGACTGGCTCCAAATCGACGACTCCGGCATCGCGAAGGAGTGGTACGTGAACCCGGGGACTGACCTCGGGCGCTGGTCTGGCTGGAACGTCTGCAGCAACCCTCCCACGGTGCTCTATCATCGCACCGATAAGCGGAACTTCGCCAGCATAATGCGAAACGGACTGCTTCCAGGTGGAGGGGACCAGCACGAGACAGGCAGACCTCACGTTTTCTTCGCTGACATTCCGAGCACGAATGAAAATTACATCTCAGGTGTACGTGCTAACAAGCCCTTGGAGATACAGATCGACCTCAGGATGGCCATTCGCGCAGGGCTTTGCTTTTTCAAGACAGAGAGCGATGGTGTCCTCACGCGCGACAAGGTGCCCAACTACACGATTATTTCTGTATTGGACGCTACAAATGGCGATGTATGGTACACTCGCTCCGAGCAATCGGATGCAGGTGCACCAGCTGAGGCGAACGAGGATGAATCGCAGGGGATGAAGCGCGACCAAGCAGTGGTTGATGATCGATCTACAGCGCTGGAACGTATTGCTACGACCCGCACCAATGTGGCGTCTCCTCGCGCCCCGCAAGGGGAAGCGAAGAGACAGAAGACTTTCAATCCAATGGAGAACGTTGAGCTGAATGTCGCCGCGTGCCCGGTCTGCAACAACAGTGTGTTTGAGGGGCAGGTCCATTGCTCGTCATGTGGGCAGTTGTCTCCCCTCAATCCTCGGCTGCTGAAAGAACAGCAGAGGAATTACATTGTGCAGCGTTCCAACGCACCCATGTCACAGCCCAGGTTTTGGCATCCGTGGGCACTTTTGACCTCCGCGAGGAGGATCGTAGCAGCATCATTCGTGGCTTGAACTCCCCGGACAGTGCTGTTATGCAGGAAGCCCGGAAGAAGCACAAGTCCGCTCTGAAGAACGGCTACCACTCTCTGCTTGATCGCTATGAACTCGACCTCCAGTACAGGGTTCGTGTGCTTGAGGTGGGCCGTCGGGAGGCGGACATGCTCCCGCATGGAGTTGTGTGCAAATCTCGTCTTGGCAGCTCCAAAGCAGTCGCAAGCCCAGCGCACTCTGGGAGTTGGCCTTGGATCAACTTCGGAGTCGCGAATCGCAAGGCTCGCGTATGTCAAGACGGAGTTGGAGTTCCTGCCCAGCGAACTTCAAGATGCGCTTTCCTCTCGCTGGATCATTATGTTCCAAGGATGCCTTACAGCCCAAGGGCTTTTATCAACGTGGTCTTCGAGCAAGACAAGCCTCGCAGCATTGGTTGTTGGAATGGCATCATCCATGTTCGAAGCAACACGTTGGAGGACCTCCGCCACGAGATGGACTGGGTTTTCAGCCAGAATGAGCGTTATGCTCGTAACTCGGTTGAGTTTTCGAGGAACGAGAGCAGCAAGCATCTCGCTCGCAACGCCGCTCGCTATGCCGATACTCGTGCTCCCGCCGCCCGCGAGGGTGAGCATTGGAGCCAAGGCAGCTGGCAGAACTGGTCCGGATGGAGCGGATGGGACAACAGTAGCGGAAACTACTCTACGTGGCAGTGGCGCTAAAAGCGCAACTGTCATGGTTTGCATGTGTCAATGGTTCCCCTGACCTTCTCCCTCTGTTGTGTTACTGTTTGGCTGCTTTGTGAAAGGCCCCTTTAACACGCAGAGGGGGGTGAAGAATTTGATCGGTCAGTATGGGGTTTTACATCCATTGCATCCGCAGTGTGGCTGTTCAAGCGTAAAATGTGCGAGCAGCGCACTTGGACGGTTTGTTGTTTCCTTTTGGGCCCCAAACCGGTAACCCTTGAATTTATAGTGTGGAACCCCACCCGACAATGTTGGTAGGGGTCTTGCGGCGCGGGCAAGCGGGCAAGTCCGAGTATGCTCCAAGGGCACACAATCCCTTAGCGCTTTTCTTTTCGATGGTTGGGTTTCCTCTTAAATGGGAACCTGGTTGTTGCAGCTAGCGGAAGCAAGAGGGGAAGAGCGCTAACACCAATCGGGAACCATCCCGGAAAGGTTGCCAGAGGCATCCCTTGTCAAGTATCCAGTCCAAAGCAGTTTTTTGCTGGACTGATCCAGTCCCAACGCAGCCGTTGCTGCAAACTGCCGAGTCAAAGTCCGCTCCACCAGCGAAATGGACAAGGTCTGTGGAAACGCCGGCAAGCCGCGCGCAAGGCAAATGCTTCAGGGGGAGGGGTTTGCAATTTGGCCACCCTTGCGCCATAGCATCCGCAGAGAGACTCTTCATAACGACGTCTGAAACGCTATTGAGGGTGTCCATGGCCGACTTCACCAACCCCCCGGTACAGTAGCTTGTCCGGAGATGCTGGGTGACCGAGTGACCTTGTTCTCGGCAGCGGCTCCAGCCCACCTTTTTGCCGGTGGTCGCCATGTCGCGGTGGCTTGCGCTCGGGGGCTTGACGGCGTGTTTGGCAGAGTCTCCTGGCAGCAAATGCCGATGCGATATTGCAAGGGGCGGTGAAATCCTAAGCCTTTTGGACGTACTTCTCGGGAAAACCATTTCAGTCGCATTTTTTTTTAAAGGCCGGACTTTGGGTTAGTCCACTCAGGCACAGCGACATGAACATAATTATGCTCGCATTTTCGGCTGATACTAAAAATGCCGATTCCGAAGCCATTACGTGCCAACTTCCAGCTATATAGTGAAACTCATGCTGGAATAAGACACAGCTTTAGGAACATGTTATGTCTAGATTCTTGATGATATACAGTTCATGTTCACTGTTACTTCCGCAATAGACCCCATAGGTATACACATATATGAGAGTCGTCCGAAAGGTCGTTGTATTGAGCTATGAAGGGGACGACCTTTTGGTCTTAGCGTTGACCTTCGCGAAAGTTCCGCGAAGGGGGTCGCGATTTTTTTTTCCGCGAAAGTTTTGTGTGGCTTGCTAACAGGAAGCTGGAGTGATGAACCATGTGTATCTACTGGCAGTGCGCGCAGAATGCCCGCAGAGTAAAGTTGGTCGGAGAATGCGCAGCCTGAGGGTCGCCGCAAGAATACGCCGCTGCAAGAGCAACCCCCAGCCAGCAGAAACCAGCTTCTGGGAGTTTTGAAGCTGTCGGGGCAAGCTGAGCGCAACTTCCAGCCGGATTTTCGCGAATGTTTGGCGTAAGATCCGCGAAAGTTTCGCGAAAGTCGACGGACCTCCCCGCCAGTTTCCGGACATGAGGCCAACGGGCCCTCTCATGCGCAGCTTGCGGCTTGTGAGCTGGAGCTGCGGAAGCGCGCTTCGCGTGCTACTTTGGAACTGAAAGGTCGCGACTTTCGAGCTGGGACTGCGGAAGTTCACTTTGTGTACTACTTTCGTATTGAAAAGCTCTGGCTTTCGAGGCTGAGGAAGTTTAGTTCGTGTACTACTTTCGCATTCAAGCACTGAAGAGCTGCGACTTTCGCGAAAGTGTACTTCGTGTACTACTTTTGTGATGAATGTTCTGAAAACAGCCCCGCGAAAGTTCCGCGATGGGGTCCGCGAAAGTTAATTTTTTTCTCGCGAAGATGGCGGTTTCCGGAACAAGGAATTTCAGACAACCGTCATATGTTCCAGGCCGTGGACCTCCCTGGTTGGGTGGTTGGGTTGGGGTGTGGTTTGGGTTTGTTTAGCGTTGGTTTAGGGTTGGTTTATGGTGGGTTTAGGGTGGGTTTAGGGTTGGCTTAGGGCTGATGTAGGTTTGGCTTCAGGTTGTTTTAGGGTGGGTATAGGGCTAGTGCAGGGTTGGATTGGGGTTGGTATAGGGCTAGTTCAGGGTTGGTTTAGGGTTGGTTAAGGGGTGGTTTATAGTGGGTTTAGGTGGGTTGGGTTGGTTTGGGTTGGCTTAGGGTTGGTTTAAGGTTGACTTAGGGTTGGTTTAAGGTTGACGTAGGGTTGGTTTGTTGGTTCGGGTTATGAGTTAGGGGCGTAGGATTGGTTCAGGGTTGGGGGTTGGGTGTTGGTTCTGGGTTGAGTTGTCCTACGTGTCAGGCTGCAAGGGTGCGAGTTCAGGGGCTCGAGGGGGTCTACCGTAGCAGCGGGGATCCGGGTGCTCCGGGGACCCTACGGGGGGGGGGGGGGGTGGCCTGGGGACTGGAACACACACACAATCACACACACATATATATATATATATATATATATGTATGAGTATGTGTGTGTGTCATATTGGGCAAAGTCCCACAATATCATTCTATTTTCCTGTGTTAAACCGTGTTGAATATCCAAGGGATATTACATGACACCCTAGTTGTTTTTTCTCCAGGGAATTATCCCGTTCAAGGATGTTTTCCGCAGAACGTCTGCATATTGTTGGATTGTTCCTGGAAAATGTTCCTAGAGTAATCCCAGTGTAGTAGAACCTCCCTCAGATATTTGCTTTGTGGTGCTACATTGTGAAATATTGTGAACATTAACTTGCAACGATGTCCTAAAATTGTTTGTGGAGTCTTGGATTTGTTTCAGGAGTTGCCTGAGGGTTACTATAGTATGATTCGTTGCATAGTATTAGGTTTACACACCGTAACATCGTTGTATACGCTATTGTTGCGTATGGTGGTGTTCATTCTAA
This sequence comes from Effrenium voratum, assembly GCA_963377175.1. NCBI lineage: Eukaryota > Dinophyceae > Suessiales > Symbiodiniaceae > Effrenium > Effrenium voratum. The sequence continues at coordinate 820,033 of CAUJNA010002402.1, read as the reverse complement.
TTAGACATTCTACTGTTTGGTGTGTGTGTGTTCGCGCGGTATTTGCATTTTAATGGTGCGTCATTTGCCCCTCCGCTTGTGTGTATCTGGGAAAGGCTTGTGAACGCTATATCTTGAGCTTTGGATTTTGTATGCCAACCACAGTTGTTTCTTTCAATTGTTGCTTACTTCTTTTTAGCAGGTATAGCATTTATCGGCTTTGCTTTGCTTGATCGACATTTGTTTATGTGAAGTTGTAGTAATTGCACACTTACTGTTTCCGCACCATCTTCAATAGAATGGCTTTGTGGAAGACATCACGTTAACAATCCAACAGTGCAAAAGGCCCAACCTCCCGGCATACCACCTTCAAAGTTGCAACTTTGCTCTTGGTTCCATTGCGGCTTTGGTTGGACCATTCCAGTGGTAAAGAACATATATAATGTTTCTTTGTCCGACCAATCCACTCGATCGGAGGTGAGATTTAGTCAACCTCTGAAGGTTTGAGGGCATCTCATAACTGGGCCGGAAAAGGGGTATCCGACTGTTTAATTAAAGCAAGGCATCGCCATGACCTCAGAAGGTGTTGGCGCAATGTGTGATTGCTGCCCAGTGCGTTGGCAGCTTCTATTTGCTTAAGAACATGTTGTTCGTTTTACAGGGAATCTATCACTGCTGGACATACTGTGGATGGACGAAACCCTGAACTACTTCGAAGCATGGGAAACCATATCGTTTGTTGGTATTTTCAGGGGAATGATACTTCCAGGGCTTCTTAGGTGGTGCAGGATTTCGTCCACCCACAGTATGTTCTCGTTTTCTTTTTTCTCCTCCGGGGGGCGAAGACGCGAATGGACAGGTTGACCCTGGACCGGACCACTCCGGGCAACACCTTTGATGGTATCGGCGGCCTGTCGGGCGGTGGCGCCACAAGCGCTGCCCGGCGCGGATCGAGTTTATGGCCCACCGCAGGGGTCGTGAGTCATGACCCCAATGCAGACCCCAGCGACCCTATACGGGAACCCCATAAGCCCAAGCCCCCCAGAAACAAGCCGCTTTCTGGCCCCGAAATGAATCGGGACACCTGAGAACCCTGTCATTTTGTGGGTACGGATCAAGAAACCAGGAGTCTTTGGACCTCACTTCACCAGTTTGTGGACTCAACATGGTTTATCCAACTCCCCGAGTTCATGGACTTTTGTCACTTTTTGGGTTTGGAACATTTTGGTGGCAAACCCAAAGTTTGCACAAAGTGTGCTCCTTTTTTTGGCCAGTCCACTCAGGAAGTGAGCTATTGACTGGCCCACTGCCAACAGTGGAGGAAGTCTGTCTATTTTATTTGTATTGGTTGCGAAAGAAGGCATAACACAGCGACCTCTTGGAAGACTACAATCTGTTTGGAAAACGGGTCCTGTGCGCGGTCCATTTTAGTGATAGGGAGGGGGCGCTGTAAAAACCATACTTGGTCATGATTGTGAAAGAGTGAAGTGCCAGGATTTGCTGTGCCAGGTTTCAGATTTTGTGTTTCCCGACCCTTGGCTCATGGCAAGAAAGCAATCTCACGAATGACAGAACAACGACCCAGCGCCAAGTGTCGCCCTTTCCTCTTTCGAATCAACTACCCCAAAACAGGGTGCCCTTTTCCTTTTCATGGCTAATGGGGGGGGGGTCTGGGGAAGCTTTCGGACATCAAAGATGGAATGCAAGCACTCAAGCGGCGAGTCTTGGTTTTCATGTCGTAGATGCTGTCGTTAACAGCGGGGAAGCTTCCCCCACGTAACCTGCGGCAGCGCGTTTTCTCAGCGCGAACTCAGCGACTGTTTCCATGGTGTGTCCTATGTGGCGCTCAGGTTCTGCTCCCGGACTATGCAGAGCCGTCCCGCTCGCAGAGCCATGGCAGTTTGACATTCTCCGGCGAGTTTCCTTGCTCTTCACCCAGAGGTTTCGTTCGCATTTACGGATGGGCGCGTTGGTTTTTGTGTGCAACAATGCCCCCGAAGAATATTTTTGACTGAGCGAGGGGCGTCCAATTTTATGATGTCCAGTTATGCTGCTCGCTGGTTTGCGATGTCCGCAGTGTTCATCGGTTGGCAATTAGCAGTCCAGCATCACCATGGTCACCATGGCATCGGTTTGACAAGTCACCCACCAAAGACAGGGCCAGCCCTCTCTGCTTCTTGCTCCCGAGCTCTGGGGATAGAACGTCCTTGTCGGGGATCCCTTTCTGGAGCTTCAGAACTCGCAGATTGGAGGTTTTCCGTCGCCAAGCTGGGGTTCGAAGCTCCGAAAAGGATTTGGCGTCCCGTGTTTTTTTTGTTGCCGATGGTTTCCGGCCGTTTGCCGAGCAAAACGGGGGTCGAAATTAAACCACCAGACAACCGCAGGTAGTCCGAGTTTCCATCCACCAGGGTTCCATTTTGGGTACATATTTTTCACCCACCGCCAAGTCAGGATCTTGGACTACCTTTTTAAGCCCAACTTCGGGGCGTCCTTGCAGATCCTGAAGGCCCCGCGTCTCGACTCGACTCGGACGCGTTGCGATCTCGGGGAGGCTGCGTGCCATGTTGGCCCGAGTTCTCAAGGCCCACGGGCGCGCAACACTGTGGATGGACGAAATCCGTTCGCACCACCTAAGAAGTGCTGGAAGTATAAGTCCCCTGTAAATGCCAACGAATCGAGATGGTTTCCCATGGTTTCAAAAGTGGTGCAGGATTTCGTCCATCCACGGTATCATTCCCCTGGCGAGTTTTTTTCTCCCCCTTGCGCCGAGAGGTCCAAAGGCCAGTCGCCTTTTTGGAGGCACCGCCTTGCAGCTTTCGCCGGTTGAGGCATGTCGATCCCTCTCCACACACTCATGACACGCAGGCATTGCGTGCCAAGTCAAACGAAAAGAGAGGACATGGCTGTGGGTCAAAATTAAACAAGCAGGGGACCGCAGATTTTAGTTCATATTTCCATTTGCCAGGGTTGATTTTTGGGTACCCATTTTTGACCCACAGCCACATGTATGCAGCATCGCGCCAGTCTTGCCATTCGCAGTTGGTCATTCAGGAGAAGAGGGCCAGCCGTTGCGCGTGTTGAGGGTCTGTTGCGGGCTGACAGCGAAGTGGCCCATGGCGAGCGTTTCCTTGCCCAGCGGAAAACAGCTGCTCTCGCAGGGGGAATTTGCAAAATGGTGGGAGGAGCAGCGCGAGCTGCGCGAGAAGGGTCTTTGCTTTTTCGATGCGCTGAGGAAGCACCTAGCACAGCTTATGGGCCTCAGTTTCAGGCAGTTGGGCTTGGCGGGTGGCACTGCGACTTTGGGGCCGGACAGCCCTTGGGACAACTCGCGGCCACTTGCGGCGGTAGTGCGGCAGCAGATGCAGCTCAGTCAAGCGGACTATGCTGAGCTGTTGGGAGCAGCTGACGTTGGGCATGAGGAGAAGGTGCTTGAGTTCTTGGACATGCCGTGCCAGCCTGACCCAGATGATCTGTTCACCACATCAGCTTTGCATGTTGCTGCTGGCCGTGGGAATTTGCAGCTTGTCCGCAGCTTGCTGGAAGCTGGGGCGGACAAAGACCGGGATGATGGTGGCCAGTATTTCTTTGGTGACAACTTGCGCCTGAGCATGACTCCATTGGGCATTGCCGCTCTCCGAGGACAGGAACAGGTTGTCGAATGCTTGCTGGGAGCTGGCGCTGACGCCAAAAAGGAGGACGACCACGGGAAAACGCCTTTGACGCATGCTGCCTGGAATGCACGCATGACAATAGTGCCGATGTTACTTGCAGCTGGCGCTGAGTTTGACCACAACAACACAGATTTGATTGGTGCTGCGTCGTATGGGCGCACCGCATCTGTCCGCTGCTTGCTGATGGCGAAGGCCGACCTGGACGTGGCGCGCCCGGACGGAGGGACAGCGCTGGCCTGCTCTGCTGGCGAAGGGCACTGGGATGCTGTCCATGTCCTGCTAGCGGCGATGTCAGGGCAGGACAGGGCTGAAACAGTACTTGATTGCTATTGGCTTGGATCTTTAGATTTTCACTTTTTGAGAAACAGAGGTTTTTCCATTGGACCCACACAGAGTTAAGCTATTGGCAGGCCAACAGCAAACCAAGAATCTGCATCAAGACACCACAGAGCGAGTGCCATGATAGCGTGAAAAACAAGAAGTTCCCGGACCCGGACTTGGTTTGGGCCATCTTGGGCCACTTTCGCGGTAAATAACCAGCTCCTGGACATTTTGTTCGGCCCAGCTCGGCCAGCGAGACCGCAACGCACAGCGAGGAGGACGCCGAAACCAAGATCCGCGCCGCCGCCGCCTTCGTCGAGTCCATCGACAAGCCCGCGCACGCCCGGCGACTGCGGCTGCTGCGCGGGGCGAAGGTAACGGTTCGGGCGAAGCTGCGGAAGCTTTGGCTCAAAAGTCGATAGGTGAGAGCCAGGGCGACCATCCTTTGGTGCATTTTGCCAAGGGATGTGAGGACTTTAACTTTTTGCCAACTGATGGGCTTTCCGAATTAAACCACTAAAAGTTAAGCTTTGAGCAGGGGAGCAGAAAGCAACCGAGCATCGGTAACCAACGGGTTTTCCATTTCGCAGTGTATGAGGATTTCGACCGACCGCGTCTCAAGTTTGCTGGGTCTTGAGAGCGTCTCAGCTTTCCTTCTGTGGATGGACAAAGTCCATTTCGCACCACCTATCAAACCCTTGGCATAATGATTCCCCTGTAAATATCAACAAGTAATCGGTTCCCATGGTTTCTTAGGCGGTGCAGGTTTTCGTCCATCCATAGTAGGTCCCTCAGCTGGGTGCCCTTCTCTCCCAACTTTTTTGGCTGGGAGGGTTCTCTATACTACAATAGACTAAGCATGGGTGTTGTTTCTCGTTTTTCCCCGACATGGCTGTGACACCCACAAGGGTATCTGAGCTCAGTTGCGCGCTTTGCAGAGAAAGGGGGATGCTCAGAAAATCCCTGGCAAATTGGGGCTGTCCAATTTGGGCGGTCGGAAGCTTGCTGGTTTTCGGCCGGGAATGAGAAATGAAATGACCCCTACAAGCCATCCAAGTGATGATTTCCTTAAAGGGGAGTCCCGCGTTCATTCCCACATTCCCTACTTCCATTTCTCATTCCCTACCTATGGCACCAGCAAGCCAATCGAATTTAGATGAACGACTTCCCTGGAGTCTCCATGACCATTCTAAAATGGGTCGTTGCCCAACATGGGGCCATGACCCAATTTTCTACTGGTCATGGAGACTCCAGGTGATTACGGGCCACATTCCAGATCTCCGATTGAACGGGGCTTGGGAAACCGTTCCTTGTTCCACCTGCCGGGCTTCATGCGCACCCGGAACCTCGAGTTTGACTTTGAGCGGGGGATCTGAAAACGACAGCCCAAAGTACCCCAGCAGCTCATTGCTGGTGCTGAGTGGGGAATGGGAAATGGAGTGACCCGTATAAACTATCCCTTGCTGGTGGTTCCCTTTAAGGGGACGAAAGCCTTGCTTCATTCCATTTCTCATTCCCTACCCATCGCACCAGCAAGCTATTCAAATATCGATGAAACGCCTTCCCTGGAGTCTCCATGACCCTTCGTCATGACATCCCCACCCACTAAACAATGGAATTGGGGACGGAAGCGACCCCGGGAATTTTATTTGTGGTTCCATTTTCCCTTTTATGGGAAATACTAGGGAAATGGCATTGGGGACCGAAGGAGGGGGGATGACCCCATGTAAGGGTCATGGAGACTCCAGGTGGCAATTTGAGGGTTCCCAAATTAGAAACAAAGCCACGTGCGAGGTTGGTAACCATGGACCCTCGACTGCCCAGTGTCCCCCGAGTGATGTAAGGGAAACAGAGCGATTTTTTGTTCTAAGGGCCAGGGAGACTCCAGGTATTTACTGTAGACTATTTCGGCCAGTTCACCCCAGAACGCCATTCTAATCAAATTGAAGCTATTCTCAGTTGCCCAGTGGCGCCTTTTTACCTTTTTTTTTTGAGAAGGGTTCCCCTTTAAAGTCAACCAACCACACAAGAACGCCCTTTTTTCCCATGCCTACTCGGCATCTGAGTATTTCGGCCCTGGTCGAAAGCTTCAACACTTGGGTCAGGTGGAAATCGGCGGGGATTCGCAGTCCACGGACGGGACTGAGTCCAGCCACATGCACGATGGCGGCAGCCTGAGAGTCTGAGAGTCTGAGAGTGGGTTTGTCTGGAAACAGGGAAACCACAAGGACACCTTCCAATAAGTCATGGATTCAAAAAGAATCCAAGGAATAATAAATGGTGTTATTGCTCGAAATGGAAGGTATTGCCCAACGTAAATACCAACAAACTTATGGTTTCACCATTGTTCCTTAGGTGGTGCGAATTGGTTTTCGTCCATCCGCAGTAGGTTGGAAAGGGAGACCGCCAGGAAACCTCTCATTGTAGGGTATGGCTTCTTTCTGGCTATTTGATCGGATCTTTGGACTTCACCTTTGTGCGAAACAACTCGGATTTTCCATTGGGACCATAAAAAGCAGATGGGTCAACAGCAACCAAGCTTTGAAGGGAATCTAGTGCTGCTGTTTTTGTTCTTTCCAGGGGGCTTTTGTGCAATTGGGGGTTCTGGGAAGCACGAGGACACCACGCCAATACCAAACCATGGTTGGGTGTAGGACACGAATGGAGGGACCTTGGGATAAAGATGCGGTTTCCTTTGGTTTCCCTCAACCACAGACAAGTGGTCCTGAAGGAAAGGCATGGTGCGTGGGAAATTGGGTGGGTAAGGCACACCTATAATATGATGTTTCTAGAGGCATGGTCGTGAAACATTGGGGTTTGCGTTCGATGACAAGTTGGAATCCCATGAGGACGGCTTCTGGGCCTGGCTCTGAGGGGGGTTTATCCTTCTTGGGCAATGAAGGCAAGGAAACCGAAAGGAAACCTACCCGGTGACCCAAACTTAAGGGGTCTTGACCCCATTTTCTACGGGTCATGGAGACTCTAGGTAGGGCCGGATGTGCCCCGCTTCTCTCAAGGCCACTTTGGAGATTTGACACTGTCCGGCCACGAGGGACGCCCCCTACCTGGGAAATGATGTTATGGACCAAGTGCTCAATCAATTGTGATTGTTTGGGCTTGTTCCCGGATGTTGAGTCAAATGTCGTCCGGTGCATGGAGTGCAGAAGTTCCCCCAGAAGCTCACGAGGCAGCAACATCGATCTTCACACTGGCTACGAGTGGTGGCTGATGAAGGAGGTGCCCGGCTGCTGACAGGGTTCCAGTAGAAGGATACATCCCAAACCATCTGCTTTACAAGGACCCGGATCCTTGAAATCAGTCGGTATGTCGGAAATGGCTCACAGGCCCAAATCCTTCAGAAAGGACCTGTTCACCCCTCCGCCCCTTTTGCCAAGGACCTGAGGTCCAAATATAAATATGGATTCGGACAACCTCACAGAGTTCCATGCGTGTTTCTACCCAATGGTTCCCTGGCAACGGGGAGAAGTCTTGGGAAGGGCGCTTGTTCCACAACGCTCAGCGGCAGGACCAACAGGAATCATATGGCCATGGGGCGCATAACCTATGGCGATCCCATTTTGGGGTGTTTGGGTGGATGAACATCCATTTGCCACCTATCTTGATGTTCATCAGGGGTACGGGGTTTTGACCCAGAGCCATATAGATATAACATACACATAGAATATATGTGTACTGTGTGTTGCTTGGAAGGACCGAAGGGTCGGACCTTAAAGTTGACCGCGTGCAGTGAGCTCGCGGCACGTTCTGTCCGGTTGAAAGTGGGAAAGCAAAAGCAAAATGGATCCTGCGTTCTCAGAAAGGATCGGGGCTGCTTGTGTGTGACCATTGCTTCACCACCCCAAGCTCAATCCAAAAGTGTGAGCAAAGAAGAGTTTAAGCTGAAGCTCGTGGTCTTGTCACTGCCGGCCCAAAGAAGAGTGACAGACAGCAGACTCTCCAACCGTGTTTTCTATGTTTGCTTGTCTGGGTCCCAACATGAATGTCGTGAGCGGGTTCAGAATTTCTTTTGGGGTAGAACAAGGAAGTACACAGGGCCCTAAATACTGCAAGTAGGGAACAAAAGGTAACCCTGTACGTTCAAATGGTTTGTGGTGGGTTTACTTGCAATATTTAGGATATCCACCGTAGCCCATGTGTTAAAGGGGCTCCAGAAAATTGTGGTCTCTGTGGCTTCCCTTCAAAACAACATGAAAGGGGCACCCTTCCGTAGAGGAAACTTCTTTGCTGAGGCGCCAGGTTAGTGGGAGGAAGGGGAATGGGAACCCGGGATCTGAGTTACGTTTCGTTTCAATCACACACACACATATGCACGCACGCACACACACACAAAGAAACGCAAGCAAACAAACAAACAATCAAACAAGCTCGAACAAACAACCAAACAAACACGGACAAACAAGCAAGCAAGCAAGCAAGCAAAGCAACAAACCAACAACTCCACATGCAAACGCACAATCACACACACAAATACACAGAGAAGCAGGCCCATATACCCAGACCGCACCCAATTGGATGGTGTTTGCCTTCCAGGCCAAGAAGCGAAACCCAGAGATCAAGCTCTACGGACTCGCCTGGGCCTTCCCCAATTGGGTGGGCCCCTTGACCGAATCGGATTCCACAGCCACATGCTATCCAACCGATTCGATTCGGTAGATGAAGGTTGAGGGAGAATCCCCTTGCCAGAAATAGATCCGATGATCTCCGCCTTCTCTTTGGTGCATTTTGCGAACGGCTGTTAGGACTGAACAACTTTTTGATCCAACTAATGGGTTTTCCACCAAACCACTAAAAGTTAAACTTTTAGCAGGGGAGCAGAAAGCAACCGAGATAAAAGAGCTGCGGATATCCGCCTTCTTGGGGTAGACCATTTTACGACCGGGTTTTGAGTATATTTTGAGGCGTTCCGGTTCTCAAGAGGGTTTTGGGGCATGTGGAGATTCGTCAGTCTTGGGGAACAACCAGGAACAACCAGCTTTAGTCCATGTTTAGCCAAGGTTACAAACAGGTTTTCCGGTTTTAGCCCATGTTAAGTCAAGGTTCCGAAAGGTGATCACCAACCGAGCTGTTCCACACGCAGGTCACTTGGGTCCACTTTCCTACTGTAGCTCCGATGGGGCACGTGACACGCTCACAGTTCGGAAGGGGGTTACTTAGCAACTTCTCATGTCACTTGGGGGACACAATTACTCTTGCCGGGAGCGCATGCCCTGTTTTGGATTCGCTTGCTCCCTTTGGAATGATAAGCTGGTTACAGGGTTGGTCCACGTTGGTTGGTATCACGAAAAAGTCGGATACTTTCCACAGCGACGGGTATGTGTCCGGTTTACGGCCAAGTCAATTTTGGCTGAAGCAGGAAGGTGTTAAAGTTTCACCATAGCCCCCCTTCGTGCGGGATCCCTGTTGATGTTGCTCACTAAACACGGGCCATTGGACCTGTGAGTTTGGGTGCAAAAGCTGAGCTCGGTGTCTCGGATCCCCCCAAAAATCCTTTTCTGGCAGTCTTTGGGCTGGGACCATGCCAGGTAAGTGAGATGCCTGGGTAGTTACCACGGTAACCCACAGGGGGGCTTACAAGTCTCTTCACTGCTGTTGGGTTAAGTTGTGTTGGTTGTTTGGTTGTTGGTTCTGTTCATTTTTGGTAGGGGGCTGCACAAGAAGCAATACTTTTTGTTCCCACACCAAGGGTTGTGAAGATCTTACAGCTATCTAAAGTGAACTTTTAGCCCATCGTACCTAGCCACTTTCAAAGCATCCTTCGCGTTCAGCAGGACGTACGGGAACCACCAACACATCACGTCGAACAGAAATCCATTGGAAGGGGTCGATTCCCATATCACCCGTGGGCCGCTAACAACTTACTGACTCCCAAAACGGTTTTCCAAGACATCACTCCCAATCCCCGGACCATACTCCGGCAAAAGTGGTACCCTTCTTCTACCGGGGTCACTGGTTGCAACTGGGTCAACCCGCGCAGGTAGCCGTGCTTACTCACCACCTACTAAGAACCCCGCCCTTTTGGAAGACAGCGGCAGGTCAGTTTTTTTTCTCCAGTTTCACACACCACCCTTCAGCTTCACCCCAGTTGGCTTGGATTGCTGGTTTAGTGGTTTGGGGTGGTGTCCCATGTACCCTCTACAAGAACCAGTGGTTCAACTCCAAATCCACCAGTCCACCAACCAAGGGCAACCTGAACCCGCAAGCCCGAGGCAACCTGAGCGGGGACCCTTTCAAGTTCCCGGAGCTCACTGCGCGGTACCTGGTGGAGTGGGTGGCCGGCGCGAAGTCGGAGTATGGGCCGCTCGACTTGACCTGGCCGTGGGAAAATTGCGGATGGGTGAAATCCTGCAGCAGTTTGTAGGCGGTTTATCCCAGTTTTTGGTGGGGGGGGGCCCCCGGGGGGGGGGGGGGGGGGGGGGAGAGAATCAAACAAAAAAAAAGCTAGCAGCTAGAGAGGGAAAACGGGTTTGATTTGGGAACAGAAGTTGACATACTTTGCTGCAAACTGATTTCCTACGGACATGTGCACACCACCCCGTTTTGGCGGGGTTCTTCTAGCAGGGGAGCCAAAAGGACACCTCGGGGTCTACGTGGCCGTGCAGTTCCTTTTTCGGAGCTGTGAGTCGTTGTTGGTACGCTCGGTTCCTGCAAGGGGTGCGTCACTTTTTGGAGTTGGCACCGTTTTGTTAGAAACAGGATCCAGTCACAGGAACAAAAGCATGGCGTCCCTCCTGCTGCTGTTGTTTTTTGGTGTTGGTTTCAAATTGGGTACAAACTCCCCTTCTTGCTGGGTGAGTTCCCCACTCAAATGGTCAGCCCAAATAGAGGTTCCCTTGTCTACCAGGTCACTGGACCACTGCGAACAGACCATGTCTTTCTTGACCCCTCGTTCCAGGGCCATTAAAATTGCCCCCGATAAACAAACCCCTCCATTCATCAATCAGGGGCCCTCCGTATGTGTTCGGGTGGTGCATTTCTGTAACCAGACATCTGCATTTCTATGACTGGTCTTGGGTCTGACCACATCGGCCCTTAGACCTTTGAAGCCTACAACACCCAGGGATTCCGTCAAAGGAAACCACCAGTTGGATGGTTTGTTGGGGGTCATTCCCTACTGAGCACGAGCTAGGTCCCCGTTACCCTTTTTGGGGGAGGGTTCCCCTACTAAAATTATTTTAACCTCCCGGGAGGGTTCCCGGAGTTTTGCTCAGGGCTTGGAGCAACCGAGATTGAGCTGCCAGGCTGGACATCGACTACCTGGGCATCTGGAACGAGAAAGCCTCCGACAGCAACTTCGCTGGGAGCCCCAGCATGCCATTACCAGATCTTTGGTGGGTTTAGCAGACCTAGAAATTTGGAGTTGGGTCCCGACCAAATTGCCAGGCGGAGATTACGGTAGAACTTTTTTGGCTTTCCTTCATTTTTTCTTCACAACCAGGTTGCCCATGATATTAAAATCCTGGGGGGGGGGGGGCAATTGTTCTAAGTTTTCGCCGGATGGGAACTCGGGTCTTCCCTGCACCCCATCCAAGGGAATCCGAATCGGTTTCAGAGGAAACAGCATCCCCCCCCCCAAGAAAAAATATTATCGATGGTTGATTTATTTGTCGATACTTAGGTCCGGAGTTCATCGCTTGCGGCTTTCGGATATATATATATATATATATATATATATATTCCCAGGTTCTTTCCTCTTTTCTTTTTTTGGGGATCCGACCGCCAAAGAAAAGGCTTAGCGCACCATCGACCGAAGGTGCAGGTGCTGCGGAAGACTCTCAACGGCCGTGGTCATGAAGGATTGGTCCGTTGAAAGGATCGCTACAGTCACCTACCAATGTTGTCCTAATCGAAATGACCTACCCTCCCTCCCACAAGCATTGCAACTGACAGGGGGTCCCTTCAAAAGGAGTTCAATCTTTCAGGTAATAGAGGAAGGGTATTTTGGAATTTGGGTATGGGTCAAAATTAAACCGCCAGGGGACCTTATAGGTTTTAGTTTTCCTTTCCATTTACCAGGGTTCCATTTGAATTACCCATTTTTGACCCACAGCCATTCTGGTGTTCCAGGTTTTACATATTTTTAGCCAAGGTTCGAAAAGCTGGTCACCTTTGATTTCCAGGTCAACTGAGGTCAAGTGAGTGCATTGCGGGTTTGAACATTTTCTTAGCCAATCCAAAGTGAATTTCCTGAAAGGTGATGTTTCAAGGGGAAATATAGGCCCCTCATAATTGAAGGCTGGACAGCTGAGGTAAACTGTGGGTGTTTGGCACGGCTGCCCTGGATTTTTGTATTGCTGTCAGAGTGGGTTTTCGCCAGCACCTGGGCCCAATGTACAGTGGACGCCAACTCAATATTGCAAGTAAGCCAACAACAAACCATCATTGAATTCCCAAAGTTTTCCTTGTTCCCTGCTTGCAATCTTTAGGGCATCAACCTTACCTCACTTTGACCATGTTTGTTTGCGTCAAGCCTTCTGCGTCCGGGCAAAGGGCTTGGCTGGGCCCCCCACATCTAAGCAGAACTACGGGGGAAACCCTCCTTGGACACCTCCATCTGATTTATTCGTCCGGGGTTCCCATGAACTGATGCGGTCGCAAAATGGAGGTACCTCGAAAATGGCAAGGGTGTCCCTTTCTTGCTCTTTCAGCCACAAAAGGCGAGCCACCCATGGCTCATGTAGCCAGGGTGTTTGGAACTACTGACCCTAGCCCCTCCCTCTAGCCAGTTGGTCACACGAGGTTCCACATTGAAGGTGCCATGTCATAGTGGCTGACCTTTGAACGAGATCCACGAGGTTCATGTCAGTTCAGTGGATGGGGGATCCTCCGACCATCCCCCAGTTGGAGGCGTGCTCGAAGTGAAGCCCTGCATTTGTTGCAGGATGTTTCAAGCACGGCTTTGTGTTTGTTGAGGGATGTACCCTTTTCAGGTTACGTTTTAACGGGAAGCCAACAGGAAGCCCATCATTTTGTGGGCCCCCCATTTTGATACATACCCAAGTGCACAACTGCACTGCCCTGACTTCATCCCTGTCATTCATGCTGGCTCCAGGAACCAAGCTGGTCGTCAAGGATGGCGGCCTCGACATTTGCGATACCCTGTTGAAGGACGCGGCTCCTGGGTGCAACGTCAATGCACCAACCATAGCTTTGGCACATTTGCGAGATGTGGAGATGTGGTGCGTAAGTTGCTTGAGAAGGGTCATGTTGACCCGCCCCCCCCCCCAAAGGAAAAGCGAATCCCTCTTTAAATAGAAGCCCTCTCTCCCTATCAGTCAGTTGGGCAAACCTTCTGCAAGCGGCTCCGCTAGGGCCTGTCATGTGAGGTGACCGCAAAAAACGCGAACTCTGCTCTGATTCAACTTCTGCATGGCAAATCACCACTTGGCCACTTGGCTTGCTATGAGTAGCATTCAGGCTCCTTTCTCGGAGTCAAAAAAAGGCTCTGGCTCCTGTCTCGGAGTCCTTGTTACTTCCCCCACCTTTTCCTCGTGCATCCAGGCGGACCTTTTTTCGCCACAGCGCACCTGCCCCGCCTAAAAAAAGCGCCCGAACGGCTCCAGGACCAGAAGTATGCGGACGCCGTGGACATCGTGGGTCTGCACTATCCTTCAGACTTCGCCGATTTCTCCGCGCCGTGGCAGAGAGGTGCACAAGGGCCCACTCACGGCCGGGAGGTGCCCCGCAACTCCCCCCCCAAAAAAAACGAAGGAGGTTCCCTTTAAAGGAACATCGCACCCTGCAGGCCTCATTAAACCCCCAAGCAAGTGATCGAATCATACCTTGCAGGCTTTGCAAGTTGCGGTTTTCGGAAGCGACGGGCAATTTGAACTTGGCACGTCTTAAAATGAGGGAGGGCCCCGTTTGGCAAACCAAGGAGACCAGGAGCAAACCAAGCTCTTGGAGTCTCCCTCGCGGTCCCTGAAGTCTCAATAAAGCGGAATGCATGTTTGTTGTTGGGAAGCATCTTACATTTTGCTTCTTGTGGTTTAGTGAGAAACCCCCACTTAACTGAGTGCTGATATATATTTTTTGCTGGCGAATCCATCTTTTGACCACCCGGTTTCCGCGTACCGAATTTCGGTTCGGGTGGGCACCTGCAGGTCGCTTGGCAGGCGATGGAGTGAGTGGATCCTTTTGGACTTGCGGAAACTCCAACGGGAACCGTTCCTTTGATTCACACACCTGGTTTGTCCCACTTCTTGGGCACACCCCAACAAATTGGCATCATAAAACGTTCAAATGATGTCCACCCCCCCCCAAAAAAAAAAACAAATAAAGAAATAACGCACAAAAAGAAGCGCATCAACAACACCCCTGCCCATGTTTTTTGCTTTTTTTGCCGCACCTCGCCACCCCCCCCCCCCCAAAAAAAAAAAAAAAAAGGAAGAAGGAATGCACAAAAACGAGGGCGCGCCCGCCTCCTTTGCGCGCCAGCGGCCGCGGGAGAAGCCCAGCCTCGAGCCTCAGCCGAGGCCTGCCGCAAGCTGGGGAAGCCGATCTGGGCCTCGGAGGAGTCCTCCTCCTACGACGACATGAACGGGGCGGCCTGCTGGGGACGGGTGATCAACTCACATTGGGTCATCAACAAGATGCTCGGCTTCAGGAGGTTCTGGGTTTTGAGTTTGTGTTTGTTGCTGCTTGTCTGTCTGTCTGTCTGTCTGTCTGCCTGCCTGCCTGCCTGCCTGCCTGCCTGCCTGCCTGCCTGCCTGCCTGTCTGTCTGTCTGTCTGTCTGTCTGTCTGTCTGTCTGTCTGTCTGTCTGTCTGTCTGTCTGTCTGTCTGTCTGTCTGTCTGTCTGTCTGTCTGTCTGTCTGTCTGTCTGTCTGTCTGTCCTGTCTGTGTTTCTGTGTTTCTTTGTTTGTGTGTTTGTCTATCTGTTTGATTCGTTGTCCGCCTGTCTGTCTGTCTGTCTGTCTGTCTGTCTGTTTGTTTGCTTGTTTGTTTGTTTTCTTGTTTGTTTGCTTGGTTGTTTGTTTGTTTGTGTATTTGTTCCTGTGGCTTGGTTGTGTTGCTTTGTTCTTTGCTTGTTGAGGCGGGCTAAATGAGAGGCGGACGGCTAAGTGGATCGAGATTAGATTAGTGAACCTTGATCGTAAAATCTTTGGAGGGGAGAGGGCGGGAGGCGTGCTATCGACACTTAGAGGAAGTACCTTAGAAGGTGGTTGCAAAATAGACTCCTCATGTCCGTCATACGGGTTGGGGGGAAGAGTGACATGATCTTTGTGAATTGTGACCGGGTTATCCATGACATGCAGGGCGCGCTTTTCCTTTGGGAGGAGATAAACGACCCGTCGCTCAAATGGAGACGAGAATTCAGGAGTTTCCTTTCAGGTGACATGCTAGTTGGTGGACAGGCACTGTGTCCCTTAAAGGGGTTGCATGTTGTTTGGGTGGGGGGGAAGGGGGTTCTCCCAAAAAGATTCCAGTTGGAAGTTGTTTCTCCCTCACCATTGCCATGGCCTAAATTTCATGTCACTTACCTCGATCTTAAAGTCGATGGCTTTGCTCGGTGTGGTTTCTCCCTACTGGCACCCCACTGGCACCACTGCCGGTCTCGAAGTGGCCCCTGAGTGGCTCAGGATGACGTCGTCGATTATGTGGAATCTGGTAGGCGCGGGCGGGCGTGGCCTTCAATGGCCTGGGCAAACAATCCTCATACTGCATACTGCTCAGTGCCTCGGTTTGGCGTTTGTTTGTTTTTTGTTTCTCGGGGAGAAAGGTGGTAGGATTGGGTGTTGGGTGTTGGGTGTTGGGTGTTGGGTGTTGGGTGGGTGGTGAGTGGGTGGTGGGTGGGGGGTGTTGGGTGTTGGCACCTCATGTGGAGCAACCCAATTTACCAGGCGCAAGCCTCGCGAAAAATGGAATTGGTTGTAGAGTGGATGCCCCCAGCTCGGCCCAAAGCGAGTTCATGCTGAATGCCCTTATGGAGATGGAACGCCTGGAGATGGGGTGACGCCCCCCTTGCTTCATGGGACGGATTCATAAATCCGGGGTCAACAATACGTACCTTGCACCCAATTAAGGTCCATCATATGCATCCGGAAGGCACTCACAAGTCACCCATTCTAGAAGGCAAGTTTTCTGATTTCTATAGCTTTCGGATTCCCAGATGGATGTGTGTTTCCTTTCACGAAGTCTTTTACCAACATCAAGTGAGTGCCTTTTCTTAACCGGATTGGATCTTTAGATTTTAACTTTTTGGGAGATCAAGTTGGGTTTTCCACTGCCCCCCCAACAAGTGGTCCACTTTTTGCAGGCGGGTCGTTGCAGCAACCCAGTTTTCCGCCATAAAATGCCTACTGGACTTCGGCCCAGTCCGGTCCGGTCAGAGAGGCGCCTACTACCACGGCACCCAGTGGTACGCCTCCTCGATGATGACGGCGGTGGAGCCCTGGGGCGGGCACTACGAGGTGAACCCCGTGATCTGGGCCACCGCGCGGCTCGGAACCCGAAGCCCCGAAGTGGCGGACGAGCTCCTTTTCGGGTGTCCCCTCACCGGGTCGGGGGGGGGCAAGGGGCCAGACGGGTTGGGGGTTTTTAATGTGATTGGGTTTGGGGGGAGGTGGGGGGGAAAGCAGGCCGGTGTCCCTTCACCCGGAAAAAAAAGGGGGCAATCTTGGAACCTGAAGTTCTTGAGTTTCCCTTCACCGGGTTTGGGGTAATGGCTTCAGATGGCTGGTGAAAAAATAGGGAAACCCCTAAGATGGGACCCTGGTAAATGGAAACAAGGGCTAAAATCTGTGGTTTTGTTTGTGGGTCAACAATACTGTGGATGGTTACGAAATCCATTTCGCACCACTTTGAAACCATAGGAAGGCATTGTTGGTTGGGATTTACAGGGGAGTCGAATCATTCCAGGGATTCTTAGGTGGTGCGAAGTGGATTTTGTCCATCCACAGTAGGTACCCATGGCACCCTGGTAAATGGAAACGATGGCTAAAACCAGTGGTCCATTCCTGGTGGTTTGATTTTGACCCATACCCAGATCTGCTTTTCGGAGTTGGGGGAGCGGGGTCACACCTCCTGGTGTCCTTCCATCGTCCATCGGGTTGGGGGGGGGGGGCATCTGGGCTACCTGAAGTTTTTGGGTTTTCTTTTCGGAGGGGGTAGCAGACCTCATTTTTGAGTTCTCTTCACAAGGTTGGGGGTGCTTTTGCCTTTTTGGGTGTCCCCGGTTGGGAGTTTCATGTGACTGGGTTTGGGGGTTTGGGGAGGGTAGTCAGACCTCCTAAAGGTCGCCAGGGTGGGGGAGGGGGGTTCCCTCAACCCTGCCCTTCGCCAGAGCTGGCAAAACTTTGCTGCACTTTGGTTCCAAAGACATACAGACGGAACCTTTTCGGTGGCTTTACTAGGTCCCCCTACTAAAATAGACTACAGAAAAAAAAAGGTACCCTTATTCTAACCTCTCTACTGGAGGACCTAGTGTAGGTTTGGTCTTCATCTTCCCTCGTTTGGTGCTTTGCAACCGGTTAGGCCTTCAAAGGGGGTGGCTTCCCACTTGCCCAGGAGCTGAGATCCAATCCAACATCCGCCAATCCAAGCCACACATGCTTCGGGTTGCCTGCTTCGCTTGAAAGGGGCGATCGGGAGTGGATGCCCTGAACATTGAAAGGGAAACCAGGGAAGCACTGGCACTTGTTACTGCAACTCACCATTGCTTTCTGGTTGGGCGTGGTTCACTGGCATTTCGGGAAGACGTACTTGTAGTGAGCAACGAACACTTAGCACATTGACATGGACGTGCTTGCTGTGGGGTATGCTAGCTGGTGGTTACTCGCAGGTGTTGCCCAAAAGCCATAATGCGGTTGTAAGTCTCCTGTTCAGTGGGTGTTTTTGCCCATGGTCACTAGCGCCTAGCGTCCTTGTTGTCAGCCCGCAGGCATGTCACGCAGTTCACCAAGATCGGCTGGAAGTATTTGCCCCTTAGCTTGGAATGCTCAGCTTCGCCTAAGATCTGTTGATGGACGAAGTCCTGCACGAGTCGACAGATGGTGCGAAGTGGATGTGGTCCATCAGCATGTGACCCCATACTGTGGATGGACCACTTTGAAACCATAGGAAGCCATTGTTGGTTGGTACTTGCAAGGGAATCATGATTCCCGAGTTTCTCAGGTGGTGCGAATTGGATTTCGTTCGGCCATTGCTTCGAGGTTGAACGGCACTGGCTCCGGTGAGCTGCCGAAGGGCGGGTACTATGCCACCTGGGTGGATCCGGATTCCAAGGAGAGATGGGGTGCGGCATGTCCCCACTGTTTCCTTGCATGTGCTGAAAGGAATCTCTTTTTTTTGTGTTTCCTTGTTGGTTTTGAAGGGAATTGATTTCACTACTGGAAAAAACATTTTGTTTCCCAGGCGGCTTGATGGAAGATTCCCGGTGGGGTGCCTTAAATAGGTCACCCCCAAAATTGTGGTTGCCAAAATTAATTTCTCGCTATAGCCATGCGAAAAGGGGTGCAACAAAACAACATAATTTTGGGTGGGGGGTGGGGGTTGTTTGAACTCGTTTGAACTTTCACACCCCCGGCGTATTTTAGCTCTTGGGTGGGGACGAGATACAGATGCGTGATCTGTGGGATTGATAGGCTCTTTCTTGTGGGAAGAGGGCAACCCTGGCAGAAACCTATCAAATTACTTTAACAGTTTTTGACTTTCACCCGGCCACGGGTTGGCAAACAAGACTCCGGGACGCCCTGGGTGTGCGTCTACAAATATGCGAACCCCCGCAAGTTTCCCCGTTGAGCTTTCTTCAATCCAACGTGCTGCTCAAAACAGAAAGGAGCACCCATGTCGTCACAGTGGTTTACAGTGGTTGCATGTCAGGTGCCAGCGCGAAAGGAAGTTTCGGCTAACCCCCCCCCCCCAACTCCATAAACCCAACCTTGTGCTCCCCAAACTTGAGCGCATGGGACAAAGGAACGCGCTCGACAGGGGGCAACTCCCCCTATGTATACTTACTGCAGATGAGCAAGCTATTGGTTTAAGGCTTTGGTGTGATTTGGGCCGGCCGGGGGATTTGCAGCCCTCGCTTGCGCTCGCCATCCGCCTGCTCACGAACCTAAACACCACTTTATATATAAACTAAGTGTGCAACATAGCCACAAAACATATATAAATCCATCTGACGCAGACCAAGGGGGAGCGTAATTTGTTGCTGGTACCGCCGTCAGACTGTGAATGCACGTGTCATTTGTTTCACGTTTTTCCCATTGTTTTCATGTAACACACACGCCCGCGCGCATCCACGACCGCTGCATGCTGGCTGGCACAAATGTTTTTGCAGGACTTCACCATGAATGTCGTGAAGATCTCCCGTTGCTTGGGCTGATGGCACAGGAAACAGACAGCTCGAGATGGCGACTGTATGGCCCCTGGGTCCCGAAATGTCCCCTTTTGGGTGGATTTAAATGTCAGCCTTTTGGCGCATTGAAGTGGAGTTTCTGCCTTGGTGCTGTAGGGGCGATGTTTCAAGGGCAATGTAGGAATCTGTATGGTGAGGGTGGGATGAACCTTTGGGACTTGTTAGGGTGGATGAACATATACGACTTCTTTGCAGGTCGCAAGGGGTCAACATCGTGATAGGGTTGCTCGTAATTATATTGGCATCATTTGCATGTTGATCTTTTGACGCCTCGAAATATGGTCCCAGGGCTCAACTCATGTTGAGTAGTGCTGGTTGGGAGCAAAGCTGTGGCAGACTGGTGGATGGACGAAACCAATCTCGCACCACTTTGGAACCATGAATTGTGGCCGCAGGGTCATTCCCACATTTCGAAATGAGCAGAGCAGTTGGATCCAGAGATATCCAGGAAATCGAAGATATGGGTGTGGCTTTTTTCGTTGGTACCCTTGGCTGGGTTTAAAGGGAAACCCAAAAAGGTTGCAGTGTTTGGTAGAAATCGCTGGTTTGAGGTGTAATTACATGGCGTTGTCGGTGTTTTTTTTCGGTGAAGCCAACAAAAACAACTATCACTTGCAGGGGTTCCTTTCCGCAAATTCGCAAGTTCACTCCCTGAGTTCCTGGAGGTCATACCCTTGGGGAAGCAATTTCTGCCTGAACAACCTACCTGGAGTCTCCTTCTTTGAGCATGGTCGTGACCCAAAATTATTTGGGGTCATGACCCCATTTTCTAAGGGTCATGGAGACTCCAGGTACATAGTTCAGACTTCTTGAAGCCAATCCACTCACGCTTGAAAAACCCGGCCAGCCGTCTGGGGCCCAGGTGACCATGCGCAGTGTACCCGGCCTTCCTTGCCCAGCTTCCAGGTACAAGAGGCGGGCGCTCGGCGCGTTGTGACCCATTTAGTTCCGAGGTCCGGGGTTCCATGAAGTTCCAAAGCCACTCCAAGTCTCCTAGAACCTTCTTACTCAGGGGTCACTGGATTTCCCCTTCAAAAGTTACGTAGTTCACTGGTTCCAACCAGACTCCCGCTTTCAGGTCCCTTTTAAGGGAAATGGTGGAATCGATCCCTGTTGCTGGGTCGGTTTGAGCCAAAAGCTCGGGTCTGACCACTGTTTTTTTTTTTTTTTGGGGGGGGGGTAGGTTCTACAGGGAAGCCACATGTCCAAAGACCAGCAACTCGGTCACTCGGTCGCTCCGCTTTTTTCAGCAGGGACCTCGCAACCTGAACATAGTTTGAGGGAAACGCAGCCGGAAGCCTACTGTACCACGTTGAGAGATTTTTTGGCACGGCGCTCTTTTTTTTTTGGGGGGGCGAGAGAAGAGAAGGGTTCCGAACCCAAGCACCGGGCGCCGACAAACGAGACACCCTGATCAACGGTTTCCTCCCAAAGCTTCTCGTTTTGTGTGAGGCCCTTTCTATGTTTTGTTTGTTCTTCTCCGTCGGCAAGGGGAACCCGCTTTGCTGTTTGCAGGGTTAATGTAGTTCGACGTGCTCAGAAATAATCTGGAATCCACAGTCGACTTTGCTTTTGGTTTTGCTCTTTGGGTCCGTTTTGTTCAAGTTGGTTTCAGACAATGGCCAGCCTCTTCTGTGCTTTTTGTGGATTTCACTTGGTCTTCCCCTTGTTAAAGTATTGTTTGTAATCTTTTAGTACCCTTTCAATGTTCTGCAGAGGTGCAGCCACAAAAGCCGCACCCAACCCTACTCTAGATTATTGGGCTGCATTGCAGATGGGGCCCGATATGACAATGGCGATGCTCCCGAACACGTTTATTAGTAGATCGTTCCAGAAAAATCACGGGGCACGTCGTGCACTTCCTCGATTTGTGTTTCGCCTACTGTGGATGACAAAATCCTGCACCAGCTCAGAAGCCTTTGGTGCATTTTGCCAAGGGATGTTAGGACTTTAACTTTTTGCCAACTACAGGCGTTTCCATCAAACCACCAAAAGTTAAACTTATTTTTTTAAGCAGGGGAGCAGAAGGCAACCGAGAAATCTGGAATGATTCGATTCCCGCTGTAACTGCCAACACACAAAGGTTTTAACCCTGCAGTTCCAAGTGGTGCGGTGCCTTGCATGGCCTGGCTTGTTTCGAGGAAACCGATGAATCCTATCACTTTCCAGTTGGCCGCAAGGGGGCGTAACACCGAAGGCAAAGGGGTGGGTGGTAACACGAACGATGGCTGCAAAGAATGAGCAAGGAGCCGTGGGCCAACCCAGGCGCGTAAGGTGCCGTAAGCCGGTGGCGGAAGCAAAATGATACGACAGAGCAAATGTCCATAGATCAAAAGCCCGTACCCCCAGTGAACATCCCAATCCCCACTAAAATAGACCAAAATGGGTTGTGCACCTACCTTAAAATGGTGCCATTGGTTTTGACCCACAACCAAATCATGACACGTTTGGGACATGGCTGGACAACTGCCACACCCATTTGGTTCCATCCCATGCCAGGAGAACCTCACAGTTCAGCTGGCAGCCTCCATGGGGGCCCACAAGGAGTTGCAGGTGTGGCCGGGGCCCCGACCGACTTTTGGGTTGGTTCGACCCTTCACCCAGCGAGCCAACCCCAAGGCTCTGTTGCCCTGTGCCTTTTTTACTTTTTTGGGGTGGGTTCCCCTTTAAACTCGGCCCACAACAATTGGGTGCCCTTTGTTCCCGTGGAGATCCACTGGGCATCTGAGAAGGGTGCCCAAGAACCAAACAGATGCCATGTGAATGTGCAAGCTTCAACCATTTTCCTCCCAAAGGCAGGCTGTAGTGGGAAGCCTGGCAATGGGCTGGAAGTTCATAGCGCAACTCCCCAAATACCCGGCAAGTGCCAAGGTTCTGGCCGAAGGTGTCCTTTTTTCAGAGCAAAACCTATCTGGTCAGCACTTAGCCTCCGTGGGTTCGCAAGCTCCAGCTGGCCACACGTTGGCGCATCTTAATATGGCTCACAACGTTCGCAAGGCCTCTTTAGCTGCGCAAATGTTCGCCTAAACCAGTTCTACTGGTTTAGGAAATATGTTCACTAGGCCTCCAAAATGAAACCTACAAAAGCTGAGCAGCTGACCGACCTTTTGCTCAAAGCGGGGGCAGAGGCAGCGGAGAAACTCCGGACTGCGCTCGTCAGAATTCGATTTCAAGCAGTGGTGTTGCTTCATTTCTTTTTGGCCAAAAGCAGATGGCCATGTTGCGATTTACCAAGCCAAAAGGGGATGCTCAGTTTTGCGTTTGTTGTTTTTTCCAGACCTTCTATGTAGCACCCAGTGTTTGGTTTTGGGGTGTTCCGAGCGGATTGTCCATATCTTCCCACGGTTGCCAAGTTTCGGGGTGCTGCTTTGGCCAGCCAAGACCTGGCGCTGTCGCTCAATCGGTGAGGTCTTGGGGGCCAGCGGTGCCCGCTTTTCAATGGAGGGATTCAAGGCAAACTCCTCCATTTTCTTGGTTCCCAGGCATGCGGTTTCTTAGGTTTCCAGGTGTTTGGTCCCAAAATAGTGATTTTTTGCAGGGCATCTGAGAACAGCCCGATTTTCTCAGTTTCCCTTTTTTGGTGAAAGTGGCAGTTTTGGTGGGGACCAGCTGTTGGGGACCCGGCTGCCATTTTCAAAATCCACGAGAGCTGGGAGTTCTACCGGAAGTTAGGCAAACATCCATCAACATGTGACTCGGTTTCCGGGAGCTGGTTTCTGAGAGAGAGAGAGAGAGAGAGAGAGGGGGCTGCCGCTGTACCTGTATAGCCCTGACCAGTGTCACTTCATGCTTATTTGATCTGGTAATGCAGCAGGTCAAGATACTTTCTGGTTGAAGATCTTGGTATGGGAAGTTGTGCTTGAGCATCTTCTTATCCTCATGCCTGATATCTCCAACATAAACCGGTACCTGTATACTTGACGGCTATTGGGTTGGATCATTACTCTTTTCACTTGTTGGGAGTTCAAGGGGTTTCCATGAACCCCACAAAAGGTTAAACTTTTTGCTGAGGGGCCAACAGCAACGGACCTGCAGCCTCCAAGCTAGATTCGATACTCCGCTCGATGCACGGCAATCCCAGCAGTGCCCTTTTCCCCCTTTGTGGGGGAGATTCGGTTCCCCTACTAAAATAGACTACAGAAAAAAAGGGTACCCTCATTCTAACCTCTCTACTGGACCTGGGCAAAGTTTCCTCTGGTCTCTTGCCGAGGTATTCTAACTTTGAGGCCTTCGAGGGGCCGCCGCCGCTGTTTGAGCACTCCACCGTGCAGGCCGGCCGGCGCGTGAATCTTGTGCGTTTACAGGGAGGCGTCAAGCGGGTGCTAAAGAGCCCACATTCCCCACCCGAGGGCTTTGGGGTTGTGAGATTTTAAGTGACATTCCGACCGCCCGCCGTCCGACCGCCCTCCCAGCGACACTACTTCGACAGCTTTTGACGGACTCTTTCGACAGACCGTTGTGACAGACAGACGGGAACTAACGGCGGGGACAGCTTCTCGCCTCACGCCTTTGCTGGTGCCACGGCCCCCGCCAAGGCTGCTGCAAGGACAGCTGTGACAGCCCAAAGCCGGAGGCTCCCCAAACAAATGCACAAACGACCGCGCGAGCGAATCAACCAAACAAGCAAGCAAGCAAACAGCCAAACAATCAAGCAAGGAACCAACCAACCAAACAAGCAAAGAAGCGACGAATCAAGCAACAAGCAAACAAGAACACAATCAAGCAACCAAACAAATAACCACACAACCACAGACACAAACACACAAACACAAATAAACAAGCAAACAAACAAACACAGTTAAGCAACACATCTGTCTGTGTCTGTGTCCCCGTTTTTTCTGTGTTTGTGTGTGTGCGCGCGTGTCTGTGTGCATTTGTCGGATTGCTTGCTTGCCCACTTGCTGGCTTGCTGGCTTGCTTGCTTGCTTGCTTGCTTGCTTGCTTGCGTGCGTGCGTGCGTGCGTGCGTGCGTGCGTGCGTCGTTGAGCGTTTGCGTGTTTGCTTGCTTGCCTGCTTGCTCGCTTTCTCGTTTGCTTTCTTGGTTGGTTGTTTGTTTGTTTGCCTGTTTTCTTCGTAGTTGTCTATGTTATGCATGTTGTTTGTATGGTTGATGTGCTTACACAGACACAAACACACACACAGACGCAGACACGCGCACACAGACAAGAACAAGCACACGCGCACAAACAAACGCACGCACACACAAACAAGCACACCCACACACAACACACACACACACGTATCAGTGATATGAGCGAGCCAGCTCTGCGATTCTGTGTTTGCATTGAGGTCACCGAGAACAAGTTCACAATCCTCGTGCCCGTTGGCGCCATGCCGCTCGGAATGTGCGAGGAGGGTGCGCAAAGTTTGACTCGCTCAGTTGCCCAATGCAGATTGACCTTTTGACATTTTTGGCGTTCTCCTTTTGGTCCTTAGTCTTCCATTTGCATAATAATTACTGTTCACTTTCACTTGTCGGTTTTAACTGGATCCTATCACTACTGGAAGTATGTTTGCTTGTTTCGCGGGCTTAGTCATGCTCCCCAGGTTCACTCTTTTAGCTTTTGGGTCCTTCGGAGAACTGAGCTCAAGGAGGCAGTTGAACTTTTTGCATCCTGAACTTTGCTGCGTTTAAAGCTACGTGTTCGGCAAAAGGTACACCTGGTCCCCGTTGGTTCAATTCAGGGCCTTGAAGCACTCTAATTTCCTCAAGGTAAAAGTCCTAAATGCCGCGCCACACAGCGAAGTGCAGACACGTTCTTCAGAAGAGTGAATGCTTCGCGCATGGTGGCTTCCGACTTAAGACAACCACAAGCACACCCCTTTGCATCAATGAGCACAACTAGCTGGGGTCTCCTTTAAAAACCATGTTATGTAGGCAGGAAACATAATCTGAGCATATGTTTTGTGTACCCCAGAATGCAGATGCAGCGCTGCCCTCAATGCGCCCTCGGTTTGTGCTGGGTTGGTGGCTGATTGTTGTGGCCTCCATTTTGGAATGGAGTATTTTACCTGATTTATTTGGGGCTCCTTTTGGGGGAAGCAAAACGCGTTCGGGCACCTGTTGGGGATAGGGTGAAGAAAGGCCAAGTCTGGGGGCGCAGGTTGGGTTTTAATCCCATAATCACTGGCCCAAAGCCGGCCTTTTGGTATTCCGTTTTGGCCTTATCTTTCGTCTGGATCCCTAAACTTACTCCCTGTCCTGGATGTGATACTTTTGGGTAAGGCCGGCAAACAACGAGTGTAGACTGCAATTTGCCGAGCCAGGAAGAGAGTAAAGGTCAGCCTTTGTTTCCACGTCCTCCAGGCGTGAGTACGAGAGTCCTGAGGCTGACAGTGACCACCGTGACCACCGGCCACAAGGGCAGCTTTGCCCAGCTGCCGCCGTCCTCTCCCGCCTTTCCTCTGAACTACGCCGACACTTTTCAAACCACCGCGGAGTCCAAGAACGCCAGGCGCGCGATGCGAGCGCGGCGCGGGCGTGCGCCGGGTGTGATTCTCCAGGGTCCCTTACGCAGCACCAGGGCAAGTCGCAGATCACCCAAATACCAATCCGGACCCTTGAAAAGCACGAGGTTTTTGGATGTATCCTTGAAGGAACCCGAAGACCCTGGAAAAAATAGTGGGGGAACATGGGGGCACCATGCGAGGTTCGGTGAACATATCCCGTCTCGTCTTGGTCTGCACCCAAATTTCCTGCAAAAGATGTACGGAGTCGCTCGTTTTCCCACGTCCATTTGGCTAGGATCAGTTTCATTCAGGGTAGTGTGGGGGTGTTTAGGGGATTTAGGGGCTTTTGGGTCAATGGGGCTGTTTTTGTCTTGGGGTTGATTCAGGCTCCCCTAAAAAAAAACCACCAGTTGGTGTTTCTTATCGGGGTCATTCCATTCCTCACTCCCAGGGGTCCCCCGATTGGTTTCAGGTTGCCACAGCCACCCTCGTTGCAGGGACTTCCTCGCTTTGGAATGCGAAGCCGGCGCTCAGCCCACCTTTTTCAGGAGTCCCGATCGCTTGCACCCAGAGAACTATCATGTTCGTAGCATCCTAGAACCCATTTGTTCGGAGCGCATGGGAAAGCTCCGCCAGTTAGGATGGCTTCGTGCTTTGCGAGTTGAGAGGAGTTGTCGCTGCCGTATAGTCTGAGAAAATGGCTCGCAGCCGGCACGGGGAGGCAGTTCATTGACATGAAAACAGGTACAAAAGATGAACAAAATAGTACATGTTCCCAAGCGCTAGCTGGTGTATGAGTAAAGCAATCGTAGGTAGCCATGTTGGCTGTGAGCTTTGCATCGTGGCCGACCTTTTTAGCTATTTTCCCTATTTTAAAGGTAAACCTGTTGCTTCCTGTGTTGAGGAAGTGGAGTCACTGGTCGGGGATCTTGTCTGGCTGCTTGGTTGCCTGGCGCATGATTTGCAGACCTAGTGAATACAACTGGATCTCCTCCCAGGCGATGTTCATATGGATTGCATCCAATAATATGGTGTATCAAGATATTGACCCTCCAAGATTGAAAATATGAATATGAATATCGAATGTTGACCCTCCAAGATCTTGGCTTTAGCAGGGTCGATCCCGAGCCTCCAGGTGGTTCTCCGATCAGATCGGCTCCTTTGAAGTGCACAAGAGCACAGATGGCCAGCAGCTTGCCTCTTTTTTTTCGGCGCGGTTGGGGCAAGAGGATCTAGCCCCGCGGTTTCCTTTAAAATGGTCTTCAAAACTATGTGTTTACTTTAAGGCAGGGTAAGAATGAAACAACATGAGATCATCCCCCGATGTGGGCCAAGTTATTTAGAGGCACCCAGGGGAGGGGGCTGAATCCTATGACCAGCGGGCAGCTGCTTCCATCTGAGCGCCATGTGAACATTCAGTTTACTCTTATCATGACTCGATTCGCAAAGTACCCCACAAACACATTTTATTTAGGCCCATGCACTATGTCAAGAAGGTTCCTGCATGAGCTGCACCTTGCGAGAAGTACGCATGGACAGCGAAAGTGGTGGTTATTTTGCTCACCCCAAACCAAACCAACACAGAGCCCGCCCCGTTTGGGATGGGTTTAACTGGAAGTCAAAAGGAAACCAACCACCTGAAGGAATTACTGCAATCTCTCAGGGAGGAGGAGGGATAATTCCATTGCTTAGGAAGATTTCTAATTTTTCCATGTTGGTTTTAAAGGGGATTCATCACTACTGGGCATATTTGTTGCTTTTTCAGGGCTGAATCCAATTGAAGACATTACACATGGATTACGAGAGAAGGGGGCTCTACTTGCCCCACATTCTTGCTGGATGTGTCGCTCAACCTTGGCTTCGGGTGACATGCTGCAAGCCATCAATGGAGACCGTTGCTTTCAGAGTTCATCGTCCATCAGCAGCTCGAAATGGAAGGTACTGGGGATGGACGCAATCCATATCACACCATTGGACTGATTCGATACCCCGACATACCAACCAACGTCAGGGCTTCAACCATGGATTCATTGCGGTGGTTCGAGGCGTTTTTGCGATTTCAACCATCCAGTAGTTCACCTAGGGTAACCCGGTAGTAGGGTAGTATAAGGGTAATGTACATAGGTGTCCTTTTTGGTTGGTTTGCTTAAAAATAGAGGGCGATTCCTGGTTTAGATGGGGTTTATTCCATTTACCAGGGAAACCCATCTATTTTTCCAAAAGGCCACCTATGGTAATGTAGACCAAGGATCATCATTCCTCTGCCACGCTGTCACAAATCCATCGCCGGGTGGCCCTAGACGAAAGCCGAGCCGAGGAAGAGCCTCCGGCAGATGGTGCCGGCGCTGCCGATTGGATGGAGCGATTCGGGGACCCGAGGCCCTGTGACCATCATCGGCATGCGGGAGTGGCAGGACATGGAGGCTCCGGGTGCCGCTGCCCATGTTGATCTACCCTCCCACCATGTGAGCGGACGCCAAAACCTCCCAAGACCAGTTTAGTACGGGGGCGCCGATATCGGACGGTCCGCGTAAGGTGTTTCCCTTTGTGTGTATATAAGCTTGCGTAAGCACGCGCGTAAGCATGCTGCAAATGTTGCGCGCGTAAGCACGAAGCCTGCCATTGACCTAAATCCCGACTAGGGGCACAGTGAGGTGTTTCCAGAGGCGTTAGATTTGTTCGTATGAGCCACGTGCATGCAAAGAAGACGGCATAGAAGCCCTTGCCAAAACTTGGGAAGATGCGTAGATACAGGGCCCCTGATTTGAACTGGAGGGCGGATTCCTCCCTACTGGCTGCGACATCAAGCGGGGAGGTTGCGACGCCCGAAGTCATGGTTCCTTTCTTGGGATGCAGTTCTCACATTTTTCCCATTCGGTGAATGGTATGTTGTTTATTTGCCCCTGTTGGTTTTAAAGGGAATCCATCGCTACTGGATGTTTGTTGAATATGATGATTATGGGGCTTAAGCAAATGGAAGTTTTTGGTTGGCAAAGTATTTGGCCCGAGACAGGCAAGATATTGCGCCCAGGCGGAAAGAAACATCCGGCGCCAGTTGAAAACGAACAAATCCCTGGCAGTTGCTCCCACACCCGAGGGTTAAAAAAACCGTCTGGATGAACCATCTTTCTGAATATTAGTCGCTATTCGCCCCAAACAGTGCAACCATAGGAATGCCATGGAATGCCCATGACGAACAAAATCCATTTCGCACCACCTAAGCAACCAGGAATGATTCGATCCCCTGTAAATACCAACCAACGAAAACTGGTTTTATGTTGTGGCTAACAAACCTAGGCAACCCCAAAGGAAACCCTACGGAACCCTCTCATTGCAACCAAAGCAACAGCTCTTTCTCACACCTTTTTTTGGGGAGGGTTCCCCTACTAAAATAGACTACAGAAAAAAGTTGGCACCCTTATTCTAACCTCAAATCTGGAGGACCTAGAAGAGCTCGGGTTACACAGGTCCTAGCCTTTAAGTGTCCATTATGTTTTGCCAACTAATGGGTTTTCCGTCTTAAGACACTAAAAGTTCGTCACTTTTAGCATTCGCAACCGAGAACAGGACCCAGGAATGATTGGCTTCCCCGCTCAATACCAACCCAACCCGCCTAAGCAACCCAACAGCATGATTCGATCGCCTCCCATTGCAACCAGAGCAGAGTGAGGTGAAGGTCGACTTCAAGCTGCCCTCCGCGTTCTCCGCGTTAGACTCCGGCAGCTGCCCCGCAGACGCCTTTCCCATGGACCTTACGGACCGGCAATGCCTAGGGCTCACACAAGGCGCGGGGTCCAGCGGGGTCCGGGGGGCTGGTGTCCAGGGGGCTGGTCCAGGGGGCTGGTGTCCAGGGGGCTGGTGTCCAGGGCTGGTTTCTGGGAGTTAAGTCAGAAAATGGGGTTGTTTCCCCTGAAGCCCACTGGGGGGTTACTTTGATCATGGTGAAAACTGGGAGGCCAGGGGGTTCTCAAACAGGGGACCGTCTGCCCCAGGAAAACCCAAGTGAGGACAGATCCGGTCTGCCGTGACCCTCCAAAAGGCTCTGAAACAGTGGTTTTTGCAGACGTTGTTCGATTCTGGAAGCTGACGCAGAACCAGATTCCTTGGTTTCAACCGCAAATTTCCCTTCTTGGTTCCCAAGGTTCCAAAGAGTTGAACATGGTTGAACTTTTGTTTCTGGGTAAGGGGCAACTGAGTATGTTTATTCTTGGCATGGGGCAAAACTAAGCAACCAAAGACAAAAGCGACCTACTGTGCATGGACCTACGAAAGCCTGGAATGATGATTCCCCTGCAGATACCAACAAATCAATGGTTTCTCATCGTTTCAAAGTGGTGCAGAAATCCTGTACTCCTGTTTAATCACTATGCGCGGTTCAACTTGGTGGTTCCCAGCCATCTGCGGTTTTCAACTTAGGGTTTAGGGGTAGCCCAGAAGTAACTCAACACAGTTGAACACTGCCCCCAATTCCGTTGCACTGTGGGTGGGCGGAATCCTGCACCACTTTTACGCCATAGGAAATCATTATTCTTTGGTACTTACAAGGGAGTATTATTCCAGGGTTGCTCAAATGGTGCGAAACGGATTTCGTCCACCCACAGTATCTGTTTTAGAGAGAAGGGGTTCAATCCCCTG
Organism: Effrenium voratum; assembly: GCA_963377175.1. Classification (NCBI taxonomy): domain Eukaryota; class Dinophyceae; order Suessiales; family Symbiodiniaceae; genus Effrenium; species Effrenium voratum. The sequence continues at coordinate 789,599 of CAUJNA010002402.1, read as the reverse complement.
TGTGGTTTGGAGGGGATTGTGGCCTTCGTAGAGCCACAGTCAGTTACAGTTGGTTCTGGGTGAATTATCACGACCTCACACGACCTCATCCGGTCTATGTGGGGAATATGTGGGGAATAGCCTTTAACCACCTTGTATCAGGCTGGTGAAATATTATAATCACCCAGATGGGTTTCGGCCTGGGGTTTCCATCTTCGTAGCGAAAAATTCCGCGCGCGCCGCGCGGAAGCGAGTGCGAGGCAAGGCCACGTCTCCGGACGCGTGCCGAGAACTCTGCTGCCCCCTGACGGACTATTGCAATGCCCGGCCCTGAGTCCCCACCAACCGGCGGCCTCAGAATGTTGACCCCATATGAATCAACCCCAGTTTAAAACATCGGGGGTGTCGCCGGATTAGTGGGAAATTATTACTTTTGGAGGGGAACACCCCGTTTATAAACTGGGGTTGATGAATATGGGGTCGGCATTATTGTTTGTTTTGGGTGCTAAGCAGCCCACAAACACAAGATCCCAAGAGGAAACTGGAGACCCCTGTTCAACACCCAATCTGCACAAAGTACTACGAGTTCATTCAAGTAACATGTAGCCAGAAAGGGAATCCCCTCCGGGGATATCCAGCGAGGATAGTGAGGCAATGGGTGCCTTGCCTTGAAACGGCTGTATGTCAGGTCGCCGCTACCCCACCGCTCGATTTTACTTAGAGCCGGGGGGAGGGGGGAATTGTGAAAGGGCCCGCTTGTCCACAGCAACTCGGCTTTTTGACCCATTGGTTTCCACTGTTGGGCAATTGTGGGTCGCCCAGCAGTCCTTCAACCCTTTCATTTCCATACCTTTTAACAAGTGATGGGCGGGCAGCGGCAAAATTCTCAATCCGGCACCTATGAGGAGAAAGGGGCGTATTTCAAATAAAAGGGCCGTGCCCATAAGTACTCTTTTTCCGCTGGCGGAGCAGCGGGGCTAATACATGGAGGGTTGGCCCTTACAAATTTCCCACTTACTTACCAGAGAGTTGGCAAATGCCAAGCTTTTCGGCGAACAGCTTCTTCGTAGCCAAGGCCTAACCTTGGCCTGTCAACTTAGGAGGTCGGTGGTGGGCGATGGCTCCCCTTTGTTTTCAAGTGGACGGTCTCTCTTTTTCAGTGAGCATGTCTACCCCGAATACATCAACTTTGCGGATTCATGAGGGGGTTCAAACCCAGCAACAGTGACTCTTACTAAAGTGAATCAACCATTTGACCCTTGGTTTTCCAATGTTGGTGCATTTTCAGTCACAGCCCCAAAAGGTCCGTTTCTTTCTTAAACCTATCGGCAGCTGAGGTGAAGAATCCCCTCTTGAATGTGGCACCTTCTACAATCGCTATAATCTCGGTCCCCCAGTAGTGCGCTTTTACAGGGGAGGGTTCGGAGGGTTCCCCTACTAAAAGAGACTACAGAACAAAGGGTACCCTTATTCTAACCTCTCTACTGGAGGTCCTCGAAACTTCAAGTACCGAGGTCTGGCAGTGGGAGGAGTACTCCAAGTCCTGCTGGGTGGGCTACATCAGGCTCTCATGAGAAAATTCGCGCTTGCCTGTTTGAGTTCTCGAAAAAAAGTAAACACGAAGGGATACATCATATTTGTGTTGTTGCAGACGCCACCATCGGGCAATGCAAGAACCGTGCTTTACTAGGTCCCCAGTAGTGCCCTTTTACCCTTTTTTGGGGGAGGGTTCCCCCATTAAACTAGACTACAGAAAAAAAGTGGTACCCTTCTTCTAGCCTCTTTACTGGAGGACCTAGTTTACCTTCTGGGTGAACTGGGTCCACATGGACTTCCCGGGTTGACAAGAAAGTGCAATGCTCATCTGCTGTTCGCTAGGCGTCCATTCGGCTGAAGCTCACCTTGCTACCAATTTGAAGGAGTTTCCGTTGCCCTAAGGGTCTGACTCGATGTATTTGGGGGCCTCAAAACTGGGTGAAGTTTTAGAGAGCCCATGAGGCATTTGGTTCTCCATTGCAGGGTCCATGATTTCTGCATAGGGGTCATGGCCCTTACATGGTTGTTGTTGGGACACATTTTACATTTTTGCTTCCGTGGTTTAGTGGGGGAAATCCCCACTTAACTGCTGAAAACATTTTTTTGCTCCCCTTCCAGCATCAGCCAAGCTTGGGGCGTGCCTCTTTTTTGTCGCAGCTTGGCGCCGGCCGGGCCGTTCGACCGAGTTTTTTGAGGCGAAACCAACAAACGGGCTTCGATCCGGGAGCCGGAGCCTGGCCGACCCGCAGAAAAAAAAACACGCGATTCCATGCAGAACCCCTCCCCCCCCCCAAAAAAAAAAGAGAAAGAAAGCAGTTTTCACGGATGTGTAGGCAAGAATGGAAGGAAGTTCCTCTAAATGCGACGTTGGCGATGTGGTTGTACCCCTGGAGTGGGTCCATGGGCAAATTTGTTGCCTGTGGCCAAATTTGGAGGCTGCATGGAACTGTGCTCAGGCAAACTTATCCGTTATTGTTTTTTAGAACCGCATTGTTTTTTTCAACAAGGAACCTAGTAGGTTTTATGTAAAACCGACCCAGTGCGGTGTTTAGGTCGGTCGTCCCTAGCGCTCCTGTTAAGCGCCAGTCTCATGGCGGCCCGCCGTGTTTCGGGAAGCCAAATCAAAGGCCCAGCGATGGAGTCATTCAAGCACCCAGCTACCGCCAGGTAGGCGCCATACTTGGCATCTTGGCTGAAGAGCACTATCCCTAAAAGATTTCTACCTGGAATGCCCTATGCCTTGCTCCAAGATGTTTTGCAATGAAACAGGAGTCAAAAGGGCTCAGTTCACAAGCAACAACCCCCCCCTCCAACAGTTGTGGAAGCCAGACAAGGAGTCAAAAAAGCAAAAGCCCAGCCACAGAAAGAACGCCAAGAGCGCCCAAGAGACGTGCGGCAGGTCGGCAGTTTTGTTCGAGTCGCGCCAGGGACCCCATGTCCTGCAAGAAGGCGAAAGGCGGGGACCAGCCTTGGCCAAGATCTGCGGAGTCCAAGCCCTTTTCTTTTCCGGGCTCACCTCCCAATTTCCTGGACAATGGCCAAACAAATTGTGTTATTCTTCGGCAACCGCAGCGCGGAATTCGTTGATGGGTCCTCCACTGAAAATGCTACGCCCAAAAATTGCTTGCTGTACAAGGGAGTCCTCCAATCAGCTGGTGAATGAGTGATTTTCTTTGGCGCAACCGTATCCTTCAGGGGACCCGGTGAGTGCAGGAAGTAGGGAGACTTCCGAATTTGCGCGTGTGGGTTTGTCAGCATCTGGAATTCCGGGCGATCGGTTGCAGGTGAAAATTGAAAGGCTGTGCAGTTCGTGTTTTGGGGGCCGGCTAAAGAGGTACAGATCTTCAGGGTCACAATCGCGCCAAGCATGCTATGTCGGCCCGTTTTGGCATGTGAGCGGGCCTGTCTTTCCACTCATATCCCTCTTTAAGCAATGCATGGAAGCGGACCGTACAGGCTCACAATACCCCGAACCTTTGCAAGAACAGGTTCAAGGTGGCTCGTTGACCAGACCCTGTTTTACTCCGTGAAATTAATCGTACCCTTTTGGGCGTCCATTGTCTTTTGGGTGGGTGAAATGTGGGGCCAAAGCGACCGTTTCGCGATGTTTCGCGTGTCCCCCGCGTTTGGGTGGGACCCCCGTTGTAGGCTCAAAATAAAGTTGGACTGTTTCGTTTCATCTTTATTTTCCAATAAAGATCGGCTAACCCTATTTTATCGCATAAAATGGGGCGGGGGGGGGGGGTTCAACCTTGTCTGGAGCATCTACCGGGTGTGTGTGTGGGCATCACCTGGGAGCCTGGCGCGGACGGCTTCGCGCGCGCCAGGCTACCAGTCCCAGGGTCGCACCATGGACCGGTCCAAGGCGGCCTGCGTCGCGCTGCGCGCGGACCAGATGTGGGAGAACGGCGTGGTGCTCTGCGCCTGGAAGAAAAACTGGACTTGTTCAGTGGCTCCATTTTGTTTCCTGTTTTTTCTTTTTGGGTGACTGCCCCACTAAAAAGTGTCTTTCCCCAAAAAGGTTTCCCTTGTTTTCCAGGGCCACTGAACAACTGAGAAAATGAGTTTGGGGAATGGTGCATGGTTGTTGTTGGGAAACATGTTACGTTTTTGCTTCTTGTGGTTTAGTGGGAAATCCCCAGTTAACTGCTAAAATTTCAATGTTTGCTCCCCTTCCAACGTCAACCAAGGGTGTGGGGCGAGGGGTAAGGGGGTGTTGGTTTGGATGGGTAAGGCTGGGAGGGGTTGAGGGATTGTGATGGTTGGAGGGTTTGGAAGTTTGAGGGTGTGGGGTGGTTTGGGATGGTTTGAGGAGAGTTTGAGGGTTTGATGGTTCGTTTGTCATGTTTTATAGTTATGTTGGATCTTGGTTCAGGGCCGTTCCTAGATCCAGTCTAATCCTTCCATTGGTTACAGAAGGCGTTGGTGTGGATTCGGCTTTGGAATGTTTGGAGTGTGTGGTTCGCAATTTGGCTTTCTTTCGAGTGGAAACAGCAGCAGCGGGCTTGGTCCGTGTAAAATTTGTCTTAAGGAGGCGCCAGCCTCTCTTTCGCTTCCCTCGAAGCCAACAGGAGAAGAGATCCTTCAGATTGGGGCAAGTCAGAGTCAAAGCATGTTAGAAGCACAACAACTTTAACCTCCTTTTGATTTCCCTTTGTAGGCTCTCGGGCACTTTAGAACCAACTTAATTCACGATCATAGGCGCGACGCATGTTCACTGTGTGGCAGGTTTTTAGGTTTTCATGTTTTTTGGGGTTCTGTTCACTTTTGGGGGGGGGGGGGCTGCAAAAAGCCACAGTTTTTTGGTGCTAATTACCATACCAAGGGTTGGAAAGAAATGTTCCTCATTCCTTCATCCCTTAGGTCTCAGGTTGCCCTCCAAACATGGGGCCTTCATGTGGCGAGAAGGATTGCGGGGACCTTGCTCTTGCCAGCCCCACGCCTGCGGTTTTCACATCCATTGAACCCTTCCCCCCCTAGGAGAAAATCACATGATACTACATTTGGTTAGGGTTCAAGATTAAAACGCCCATGTTTTTACATTCACCAGGGTTACCTTTTTTTGGACCCCCACCCATATGAAAACAAGGGGTGTGCCCGAAAAAAACCGGGGACTCGGCAGCCGAGGCGTCCACAGCGACGGCAAGTGGCAGCTGGGGAATTCCGGGCCTGGCCTGCCAGGTGCCGTCGCTGTGGAAACGCGTTTCAACGATTTTCTGGGAGTTTGGTTGGGGACTGGCTAAAGGCTTCGGGGAGTGTCCGGCATGTTTGGAGCTATGGTTCCTAGGGAATCAGTTTGGTTAACCTCCATAGTTTGCTGAAAGGACTATTTATGAATATTTTGTACTTTCCCTGGTTGGTTTTAAGGAATTTATCACGAAATATCTTTTCCAGGGGTCTTAACCAAATGGAAGCTTTCGGGGGGCTTGGTTGGGCCGGCATTTTGGGAGCTACTGTATGCTTCCTAGGGAATCAGTTTGGTTAACAGCACAGATCTGATCGCATGAAGCTTGGTGCCTTGTTGGCAGCCATTTTGTCTCCTATTGGATTGGGAGGCGGCGTTTTGTTTGGGCGAGGGACCTTGGCCAATGGAACTCACTAGATTAAACAGGCACCCCCGGAACCGGGCAGTAGATTATGTGGGGAGTGCATTATTCAAGGGTTGCCCAAATGCGAAGGGGGCATGAAATTCAGCCAGAACCAGGCAAACCCATTTGCGAGGCCGGCCTTTCGTAGAGAGCATCTTGGCTACAAACCACTCATGCGCCAGCGCCGCGAAAACCGCCTTTTGGTTTGACAGTGTTGGGGTCAAATGATGTCTCTCATGGTGACCAAACGCTTCACCAACTTCCAGATCTCACATCCATTGGTTGCAAGTCATACCCACACACCCAGCCCAGCCCAGCCCAGCCACCCACAACCCCACCCGCCCACCCACCCAACAACCCACCACCACCCTGCTGTCCGATCTGGCCGCAGGCGCCATCGGTGTTCCTTCAGCTCCGCTGGTGGTGGGTCACGTCGCGGCAGTGGGCAGCGATTGGCACACACTGGCGCTGTCCGTGAACCCCAGCAGCCTCGCGGCCTGGCCAGAACTTGCTTTGTTGCCCAGTGGTGCCCTTCTTTCCTTTTTGTGGGTGCGGGTTCTGGTTCCTTGAAACTCAACCAACGAAAAAAGGGTGCCTTGTTTTTCCCATGGCCACTGGGCATCTGAGTGTGTGTTTGTTGCTGGTGCTTCACTTCTTGAGTTCTGGAGTTCCGTTTTGGACTTTAGTCACTTTTTGTCTTTGGTTGCCATTTTCGTGGCCAACAAGAAGTCGATATCCGGTTTGTTTGGTTGTTGTGTGTTTTGTTGCTTTTCTTGTGTTTGGGGGTGGGGGATGGCCATTCCATCCATTCCCGGGCTCATTTCGAGGACGTCTTCCTAAAATGGGCCCTGGAAGCCCAGGCTTTGCGGGATCGGCTGTAACCAGGTTGCAAGCAAAGCACATATGGAGCTCCTCAGTTGTTCAGTGGCTCCAATTATTTTTCCCTTCTTTTTTTTTTGGGGGGGGTGGCTGCCCCACTAAGATTTTGTCTTCCCAAAAAAGGGTTTCCTTTTTTTTTCTCCAGGGTCGCTGAACAACTGAGGAACCTGAAAGGGGCCCCCAAGGAAGACCGCCTTTCCTTTTTACGACCTTTCAGGTGCCACTGTTTTTTCTTTTCTTTTTTTACATCCCGGAGGGTCCCAGTTACCCCAGACGGCCCAGCGAATTGGCGGGAATCCTCGAAGGCGCGAGGCTCCTTGGACGGCAAGGAGCTCTTCGCCAACTTCCAAGTGCGCGACCTCGACACAGGCGACGGCTGGGACCGGTTTGGTGGTCGACCTCAGCGGTTTGGTCCCTAAATGGTTTCTTGGTGGTTCCCAGCCATCCGGTTCCTTGGCTTTTTAGCCTTCTAGTGTTTAGTGGGGATTTCCATTTAACCCACTACAAATTAAACTGTTAGCAGGGGATCTGAGGACAGCCAAGGTTAGAGGAAACCATGATGTTGGAGGTTCCAACCCAGAAAACGCAGACAGATCCACACTGTGGTTCTGATGATTTTCCTGAGCCTGTAGTTCCAACAAACGTTATGGTTTCAAGCATGGTTTCATTTCGTTTCGAGAAATTGTTTTCGCAACCATCCACAGTAGCATTTTTACTCCATAATTGCAGCCTTAAGTCCTCACCGTGCAACATTGCCAGACTTGCCGAAGCTTTGGACCTTTGCCCTCTGGTTTTCCTGAAGCGTCCCTGGTTTTCCTGAAGTGTGCGTTTCTTTCTTCCTGAGTTCCTGAACTTTAGTCACTTTTTGGTATGATGTTTTTCGTGGCAAACGAAAAGTCTAGCCACTTTACTTGGCCAACCCCTTGATCGGAAGTGAGCTTTCAACCAGCGACGAGTTGTTGTGACAACCCGTTTTTTTGGTTTTACTGCGGATGGGGACGGGTTAGGCCCACCACGTATTGCAACATGGGAAAAGCACTCCTGGTGTTCAAACATCTCCCTTAAGATTTCTAGGTCCCTCAGTAGTGCCCTATCACACCCTTTTGTGGGGCAGGGTTCCCCTACTAAAATAGACTACAGAGAAAAGGGTACCCGTATTCTAACCTCTCTACTGGAGGACCTAGATTTCCGTTTCAAAGGGTGCCATATTGTGCGTTTAACAATACAACGACGTAAACTGCAAACATAAACAAATTTGCCCAACCCCCCCAAAAGGATCACTTCCCCATGTCTAGGAGTGGCTTGACACATCATGTAGTGATGGTTGGGGTGACGGCTTTATTCTTGAGAAGGCACGGCCCTCTAAATGTTCTGTGAATTTTGGGGTAGTTCTCAGCCCGGCAAACGCAGGGGCATGGCATGGCATGGCAAGTAGAAATGCATCGAAGGCTGTTTTAAAGGGATTTCCTTTGCACCAACCCAAAAAACGGGTACCCTCAAAACAGGACACACCCACTTGATTCCCTTTGTGGGCCCCGCGTATAGTAGCGACTCCCCATCGACTGCCCCAACAGGCACTTCTGGCTGCGAGTACCTTCGCAAGGGAAGGCCCAACTGGCCAGCCATTTGAGTCAGGCCTACATGCAGATTATATGGTGTCTACGTAATTTTAAATATATATATATATACATACATATGTATTAAAAAAAAAATCGACATGAAACATATATCTCCAAGTTTCCCTTGGCCGTCAGGTTTGAGGTTTCTGAAAGCCCCAAATCCCAATTTGGGGAGCTCGACGTCAACAAATCCTCGCCGAAGGCTTCGCGGCCATCGGCTGCAACGACTGGTTCCCCATCGAGTTCCGCAACTTCTCGGTGACCAAGGCTGGCGCATCCCATCAACAAACCGGTTCCTCGTACCCGGTTCCTGGGGTTCCTGGGCCTGGTAGATGCAGCAACCAGGTCAAGAACCATCAGCTTGGCAATGCTCAAGCTAGGAGCTATTTCTGGAGACTAAACCACACCCGACCATCCCTGGCAGGAGCAAATCATTGCAATTCAATAATTCATGCGTCACATTGTTGCTGTCGGTAGGAACTGTCACAACATGGCGAGGCCATCCTTGTCCATGCGTCTTAGGATACAAGCCGTGTAAGGCCAGTAGCGGGTTACCCGGGTTTTGATACCATTGCCGCCTGAACAAAACAGGCTGCTGCGGTAATGACTCTTTTGTTTCCAAAGCCAGCGCTGGGGTCAGACCCTGTTGGAACTCATCAAAGGAGGTCATTGCGGGTATCATGCTCCTGGCTGAGCCAGGCGGGCCAGTGTCCTTCCGTTTGCGCTTTCGGGTATGTAGAATCATGTTCCTGAGTTGTTTCTTGGCAGAGAGAAATCCGGAGCGCTTTACACCCAACCACGCTAGTGCAAGGCCTGGTTTCTCGCGTTCTCATATCATATTGGTTCCTCTTGTTGTTTCTATCTTATTAACTACGTCTGCCAGTAGTGCCCTATCTCACCCCTTTTTGGTGTTCCCCTACTAAAATGGACAAAACCGAAAAACAAAAATCGGGTACCAACTTATTCGAACCTCTCATATCTGGCGGACCTAGTAAACCATCCCCGGTTTCCTTTAAGGGGCGCCCCTTCCGGTGCATTCCCAGAAGCTGGAAGGTCATCTCCTCAGCGCCAGCAAGTTGTCTGTCTCCTACCTGCAACAACCATAAACAAATGGTGGTTTCCCAAAAAACATTTCCTATAGATCTTCTTGATGGACATTTGACAACCCATATTTGTAAATTGTTTTTTAGGCTCCAGGCCCTTTGGTGTTGAAATCAAGCCTGCTTTGTGTCCCGAGGGGTACGTTTTGCAGGCTATAGGGGTCATTTCTACTCGTTCCCTGCTGAGAAGCAGCAAGAAAACCCTATAGCCTGAGGCGAAAAACGAGCAAGACTTCTCATTGCTGAGGCGAAAGCCCCTATAAGAAGCAGCGAGAAACCCTTGTTTTCTACTCATTGCCTTCACCACACGACGCGCACAAAGGACGCTGCGGGTTGGGATCCCCCGACCTCCTGCACGGCCTCCGTGGGCGCTGAGCTGACGGCGCGCAACTGCGCGCGCAACGGCCTGGTGGCGGAGGCCGGCGTTTTGTTTTTGGCTGCCCGTGGCACCGCATGTCCTTTTTTTTGTGGGAGCGGGGTTGGCTTCCCAGACTTCCAGTCATGTCCGTCTAATTTATTTATTTATTTGTTATTTTATTCATTTACTTTTTTACATGTTGTTTTGTTTGTTTGTTTGTTTGTTTGTTTGTTTGTTTGTTTGTTTGTTTGTTTGGTTGTTTGTTTGTTTGTTTGTTTGTTGTTTGTTTGTTTTTTGTTTGTTTGTTTGTTTGTTTGTTTGTTTGTTTGTTTGGTGGTTGGTTGGTTGGTTGCTTGTTTTTTGTGTTCCCTTTTGTGTTGGAGGGGGGTGAGGGGGGGGAGGGAAGTTCCCAGGCTTCCCTCCATTTCCTCTTTGGAACGTCCAAAAGTGGCAATTCCAGCAGGGACCACCGTCAGTTGCAACTCTTTGCGGGGAAATCCAGTGACCCCTGTTTCCCCTTCACAGTCGACCGACCAAAACGGAAGGCCCTTGGGTAGATGGATGGTTACATGGACAGATGGACGGATACACGGACGGATGGACAGATGAATGGATGTATGGCCGACTCGTTTTCATTTTTGCTGTTTTTCCCTCGAGGCAGAGTGCTCCTTGGAAGATTCACCTGACATGGCTTTCGATGGAGCTATTGTGGTGGCGTAGCAGTTGGAATTCAGGTGTTTTATTTGGTGGTTGCAAGACGCCCAATTTCCCTTGAAGATGTTACATGTTCAAGCTTTACCAAGACATGACGCTTCAACAGCACATTCCTCTAAAAGACGTGCGGGGGCCGTGCGATGATCTAAAGAGTACCTAAAGGAGGGCCCATAAGCTTATGCCCTTAAAGAAAACCAAAAGAGGAGCATGGGATGGGCCGGCCAAACGTGGAACTCAGGCCACGTTGAGAGAGTCTTGAAGGGGCCCATGCACTTTTATGTGTTTGGCGGGGTGGGCAGGACTGTTCGTGCAGCTTGGGGCAACTGAGTCATTCAAGCATCGATTCAAAGAGTTACTTTCAACCAGGCTGAGGTCAGTGAAACCCTCGCGAAGAAGCTACATCCGGCAAAGTGGTTCACGGTTCCCCGTTGGCACGGGTCCTTGCGACATGGTTCAAAGAGTATCGCCTGCCACTGGTTTAAGGACCGATGTTTGTTGGTTCTGTGTGCGTCCGTTGATTCAAAAGGGCGGTGCAAGACAAGCTTGCAAAATACCGTGGATTGGACGAAATCCATTTCACACCACTTTCAAACCACAGCACAGCATAGAATCAATTCATTCCAGGGTTTTCTTAGGTTGTCGTCATGGATGGGGATGTCGCAGCCATCCAGCAGTAGCTGCACGAAGGCCCTATAGACGGCCCTATAGACGGCCCTATAGACACGATGTGATGAGACTTACCCTCCCACCAAAAGCCAAAGGCCACAGCTCACTGCCCGAGTTCTTGGACTTTGCTTCCACTTTCTTGGGGGAAGACCCATGTCAGTGGCCAGCAAAAAGGTGCCGACAAATTTTTCGGGCTATTTTTACCCAGCACGCCTTCGGAAAAGACAAGAAGTCCGCCTTTGCCGGCGGAGTCGGCGCTCGATGAGTTCGATTTTTTTCGGCGCGCAGGACCAGTCCTGGGAGTTGCTGCCCTCCTACGAGCTGCAGCACAGCGCCTCAGGAGCGGGCCTTTGCGGCCAGCTTTTGGAGAGACGGTGGGGCGGTTTTTGCGGCTCGGGAATTCCCGGGCTTTCCGTTTTCGGACTTGAGCCCACTTTTGGGGAAGTTTGGACCCTCTTTTTTTTTAGTACGCAAGAAGTTTGGTTCCGTTTTGTCTGGCAAATATCAAGCTCAGACTTTTTTGTGGAAGTGAGCCTGCAATTTTGAGTTTCCCGTTGGAGTCATGATTGGGAGACCCCCGGAAACCCATCCGGATCCCCAAAAGGATTTCCCACTGATCTGTTCAAAGGCAATCCATTGCTCCTTCCCTCGGGGTACGAAAGGGGTCCCCTTTGTAGTGGCTGTGCAATGGGGATTCTGGATTAGAGTTGGCCAACCCTCCATTTTGAACCGCCCAGCCTTGTGTTTTCGTTCCAAGATTTGAACCCCACTCAACGAGGTTCGAGTATGACTTTTGTCAATCTCACCCTGAAAAGCGATCTCCCTTTTTCCCGACGACTGAACGCCAAGTTTGCTCAACAGCAGAAAGCTATGGGGGCCTTTGACCAGATAGGGTGGTTTGGGACAGCTTTCAGGGAGGGTTGCGGAGGGTTCCAAGTGTTTGGGGCTGTGGGGATACCACCTCGGCTTATTGCCCAGATCGGCTCTGGAGTGGTTTGGAGTGGCCCCCCAGCCTGATCTGGGCTAGGGCTGCGCCCTGGGGGGGACGAGTTCCGGGACCTGTTGGGCATGCCGCCCGGGCTTGGGCTGTAGGACGCGTTCAAGCGAACCCCCAAAAGGGTACCTCCAAAAGAAGCTTTCTCCGAATTAGCGCGTTGGTTTTTGCATAGGCGACCTCTCAAGGGGATGCTCTGCCCAAGCGAATTTAACTCCTGCGAGCGTAAGTGGTCATAGGTGTTTTCCCTGAACCAACCTTTCCATGGTTAGTGTTGGGAAACATTATACATTTTTGCTTCTTGTGGTTTAGTGGAAAACCCCACTTAGCTGCTAAAATTTAAATCTTTGCTCCCCTTCCAACGTCAACCAAGTTTCAGGCCTGGTAGCTTGCCCCAGTACAGTGGCACGCTCTCACTCCTGGAGTTTTTGGACTTTAACCACTTTTGGGGGAAGACCCAGCTTTAGCTCTGTTGCCCAGTGGTGCCCTTTTTCTTTCCTTTTTTTTTGGGGTAAGGGTTCCCCTTTGAACTCAACCGACAAAAAAGGTGCCCTATTTCCCATGGCTACTGGGCATCTGAGTTAGTGGTACGCAAAAGCCGTGCTACTTTTTGCGGCATCAACCCGATCGGAAGTGAGCTCTTTCCTTTTTTGGCAAGGCTTGCCCCTTTAAACTCGACCAATCCAAAGAAACGGCCCCTTCTGGGATGGCAGCTGGGGGTTAGCAGAGACTCTCAGATCCCAATGCCTCCGGGCTCTTAACCACATGCCCCGAGAACCCTTCATGCACTGTTGTTTGTTTCTCGAACGTGTGGCTGCAGCCGTATATGCCGTTTGATTCGTAGACGGATATAACCGGATAAGAACCAGATGATCGGTTGATACACCACCAATCCCCGCCGCGAACTGGATTCTGTCCATGTCTGGCAAAAGTCGTCGGATAAATTTCCAGGACTCTGTGCCAGCGCTGGTGCTCCAGGGCCCGTGCGGCTGGAAAAATGCCGCTCGAAGGAAAAGCCGCTGCGGAAGCTGGATGGTTGCGAAATCAGTAGCAACAAACCGTATGGTTTCAAGCATGGTTTCAAAGTGGTGCGAGAAATGGAGTTCGTCCTGCGGTAACTTGTTGGAATCCCATTCTTGGTCTATTTTTAGTGGCCCCGAAAGGTCGGTGATTGTTCAGCGGTTGCTGTGCCCAAAGCCCAGCTTCTTTCGACATGTGGGAAGCCCTGAAGTACCAACCGTGACTACGGCAAGGGGAGGCATGGGATGGTTCTGGCCCTTACTGGTCCTTGGCCCCGACTGGTCACCAGTCATGAGTGGTCATTAGAGCGGCTGCAATGGCCTCCCATATGCCTCTGAGTGCGTAGGTGGTTTTAGCGACATCACAATGCTTTGCGATTGAAAGGGGGGGTCCTTGGTTCCGGTCATTGGCCAGCTGCACAGCTTGCCCGTCCAGCTTTCATCCGATGATCCCGAGGCAACTCCACCAAGAAGAGTCAGCTCTTCGTGAATGATTACACCATGATCCGGAACCGGGAGCAGGCGATGACGTCCTACGTGGTGCCCCTCGTCCGCGGTGCTCTTCGAGGGATCTTTGGGGGGATCTCGGGGAGTGGACAACTCGGGGCATGAATCCCCCCGAAATCGGACAATGGGCAAGTTGAATCCGGCCGAGGGAAACTCCCGCCCAAGGGGGGCGGTGATTCGAATGCCTCTTTTCAAGAGCCGAGCATGGTGTCATGTTGCCCTTCCTGCGTCTCCTGTGCAGCCAGTGGAACCGTGGCATCTCAGCCGGGACATGCACATGCACCGGCACATGCACCGGCACATGCACCTCGGGCGGCACAGGCAGGCACCTCAATGCCGGGTCCCATAAATCCTGAGGGACGCCCTCCATTTAAAAAGCAAACCGAAGCTGCGGTTGATTAACGCGGGGTCAACACTATAGCCACATGATTGGCATAAGATGGGGTTAGCCAACCTGTGAATCATTCGTTCGCCCTGGCCGCAGAAAAACACGTGCCCACCCACAAGTGAGCCAGAATCCAAACCCAGGTAGATGGAGGTTAGTGAGGGATAGTCCCAACCATCTTTAATTGGGTGCGGCCGCCTTTTTGATGCTTTAAATGAATTTAGGTACGCCATGTTAATACCAGGTTTTGATTATTTGCTGAAAGGAACAATTTTATTGTCCCCTGTTGGCTTTAAAGGGAACCGATTTTAGTGCTGGACGTATTTTCTCGTATTTTCCTTCAGGGGGCAACAATGCACATGGAGGATTGGTGTAGGAGCTCACCATTGGTCACCATAGGTCTTTGGAATACTTAAGGGTTGGTCAGTAAATCCTCAGTTTCCCTTTTTGGGACCTCCAAAAGTGGCATTGGAACATATTGGAACCCACGAGTACGATCAACGTTTGATTTGGGAAAATCCAGCGGTCCCCGCTGGTTTGCGGTTTTTCTAGGTTTGCGGATGGCAAGCCCCAGTCGCAACCCATCAGGAAATACATCTTGTTGTGTGTGTTTTTTCCTCTCCGCGGGGCGAAGCAAGGCTTAGAATCGTTTGCCCCGAACACCAAGCCCATGCCTTTGCCTTTGCGATAGCGCACAGTGTCTGTTCGATGCAGCGATTTATTGGGGAGGGGGAAAGAAGGAGAAGGCCCCAAAAACAAACCCCAGGCAACCAGCAAGACCTTGGCCTCAGGCAACAGAACCTCGCCGCGAACAAGAGCGGCAGCGTCTTTGTCGGCGGCCAGGCGGACTGGAGCCACTGGGCCTACTTCCCGCCGGGAGCCCCAAACCGCGTTCCGAGCTTGCGGCCGCTCGCTCCCGGCCGCCGGGCCGCCCGCTCCCGGCGTCGCAGTGTTTTTTGCGTTTTTGTTTTTTTTCTTGGGGGGGGGAGTGTGATATGTTGGTTGAACTTTAGGTATGTTTGAGCTGCTGCGAAACCAAACGTGTGTTTCGAGCGGTTGAATGCTTTTGGATACGTTTGACCGAAGTGTGTAGTGCCCCATGTTTCATGTTTTTTGTTGTTTTCCACACTAAAACTCTAACCCCACAAGGGCTCCCCTCTACCAAGGTCAACTTGGTTGGGTGTTCATAGCCCTGGAGACTTTGCGATAAGCCGAGAGGTCCAGGAGTCCAGGAGTCTTTTTTTTGTTCTTTCTCGCACACCTTTCTCTTGCCAATGCCGGCCCAGTGGTTTCTCAGTTGCTCAAAGCGAATCGTATTTTTGACCTTTGGGTTTCCCTATGTTGGTCCATATTTAGTCATGGCCTCCGGCAGGTTAACCTTTTGTTTCTGGGTCGTTTGGGCAACTGAGGTTTTGAATCATGGGATAGAACTCCGGCAGGAGCACTGAAATGGTTCGCCTCGGCCAATGGAAACTCCACTTGAGAGAGCCTGGATTCATGATTCCCCTGTAAATACCAAGCAAATAAAGGTTCCCCGTGGTTTCAAAGTGGTGCATGATTTCGTCCATCCACAGTATTCCCCCCTGCTGCATCCAAAGTGCGGCTCCAGAACTCCCAAACACTGCACTCATTTCGGGCAAATGGCGAGCCTCCTTCACCGATCCCGGGGGTACCAAGAAACGCCCATGGGTCTGGGCCCAGGGGGCTTCCTTCTTTCTGACTTGCGTACATTGATTCGCTGAGATGGTTGCATTCAGCAAAGGCGACCGGCTGAGGAACACCAAGCAGCTCCGGAACCAGTATGTGGCCAACGTGAACTTGGGCTATCCCATGTGCCTGTCCACATGCCCGCCCAAAGCGGTGAGGAAAGCCATCTTCGTGTGAGCCATTTGGGTTCTTGCCTTCCCCAGCGACGGGAACCGGCCTCGTTGAGCACCTGGTTTTTGCTGGGAGTCCAAGACCTTAAATAGGTGCCTCAAGGACCCCGAAAGCTTCAAACAAGGCCCCAGCCCAAACGAGGGCGAACAGGTGCCACATGGCGCCGCTGGGACCAAGTCTGCACTCCCTCATGAGCGCTTAGTAGGCTAGAGGTCCTCACAGGTGCTAGGCCTGCGAGTTGAAATGGTGTGTCGCGATTTCGGCGACTGGGATGCGACTGAAGCAAACCGGAAAGCTCAACCAAACCGACCAAAAACAACCAACCAAAGGGTGAAATCACCTTTTTTTCTCAGGTCATTGGCTCACTTTTGATCGAGCGGATTGCCCCAGCAAAGTCCAAGCTTTCTGCAGTTTCCGACTGAAATTAATGTCTTTCCACATGCAACTAAGCGAGCGGAAACTTCCCTGCTCTGAGCTGTTGGCAAAAAAGGTTCGGTTCCAACATAGCTTTGCCATTGGGATTGGGTTCATCCCGAATGTTGCATGGAGTTCGCTCAAGTGCTTAAAAACACAATGCTTGGGAATGTGAATCTCCATGCTCACAATCCCTCTTCGTGGTATCTTCGAAATGCCTTTCAACACGCCAAACCAAAGCGAGGCCAAGCGACAAAACGTTCCA
Source organism: Effrenium voratum (assembly GCA_963377175.1). Taxonomy (NCBI): domain Eukaryota; class Dinophyceae; order Suessiales; family Symbiodiniaceae; genus Effrenium; species Effrenium voratum. Next base: position 773,198 of record CAUJNA010002402.1, on the reverse strand, counting down.
ACTTTCGAACACCAAACAACCAACAAGGACAAACCTAGGACCAACAGGATGTGAACCTGCAACCTCCCGCAGCCCTAAGCGGGCGGGCGCGCTGTGGCCCCCTTCTCGATATGAAAACTGAGATTAGAAGAAACAAAAGGACAAACATGTTTTTTTTTTAAACTTTGTGAGCACTTGGTTGGTGTGTTTTGGGGGTTCCCTTGTTTTGGGACAAACCCATTTTCTCAGTTGCCGCTTCTTTTGGGCGTTTGGCCCCTTTTGAATGCAGGCCCAGAGGCTCGCGGGTGCGGAGGAAAAGAAAGTGGCGGCACGGCCCGTGGACATCCACCAGCCAATCGTGGTTGTTGTTGGGAAACATTTTTCCCACTTTTTCTTTCTTGTGGTTTAGTGGTTGGAATCCAACCACTTAACTGCTGAAATTTGAGGATTTTTGCTCCCTTCCAACGTCCTCCAAGCAATTGGGAGGGTAGTCCTTGGTTGAAGTTCATGGTACTGCGGATGGACAAAATCCATTCCGCACGGATGTGAAATCATGGGAAACTCTTGTTGGCATTTACAGGAGAATAAGCATTCCAGGGTTTCTTAGGTGGTATGAGATTTCGTCCATCTACTGTATGTGTCTTTTTCCGAGAGCACGTGTTTCTTTTTTGGTGGCTTGTTAACGGCAAGCATTTGGAGCACCACAATTTGTTGGGGGGTCCCCTGCAAGCAACACCCAAATGATATGCTTTCTTTGCGAAAGGTTGGGGAGAGTACCTCAAACAAACAAGCGATTTTTGCCCGGGGATGTCGAGGAGCTTGTCTCGTCGTCTCGTGAACTGAAAGGGTCACTGAGTGTGTCACTGGGAAACTGGGGTGCTCATGATGAACTGTTCGGCTCCACGCAGGGCTAATCTTCATAGGGAGGGGAAATCATATACAGTTTTAGCGAGTTTTGTCACAGACTTGGTGGAACAAAGTCGTCAATCCACTGTGGACATGCTTGATCTTACCTGCAATATTGCGGGGACCAACCGTGCCTGTGCAGCGCGCTTTGGTTCCAAATTGTCAGGCTGCACGGAGGGCAGCGAGGATCAATTGAACGAGTGTGTGCTACATGAGCCGCCCACAGATAGTCCCCCTTCGTCTCGCTTGCCGACAAGCGAGCATTCGAACTTCTTGGTTCGCCTTTGAAGTCGCGACGTTGCAGACATCCAGTTTGCACACTGGGTGGTTGGCGCACAAGCAAGCCGAGCGTTTGCCAACTCGCAGCCATTTCCATCTCAAGTGATAAACCTCGCCCATTGGACTATTTTGACTCTCCTGATATCGAACTTGACAGTGGCTCGGCGCATTGAGAAAGAAGTTGAGTTTTGATCGGACCATTTCTGCCTGGAATTGGATAGTCATACTTATTTTTGATCCGCAACGGAGGACGTGGTTTTCTTCCCAAAATCGTGGCAGATGCATAGAATTTCCTCACAATAATGAGGAAAATGGCTACCTTTCCCATGTCCTCTTGCAGCAAAAAGTAATGCCGACCAAAGCTCACATATGGGACGGGCTAGGTGTCACAATCGCAAATCTTTCTTCCATCCTTCACCCGCCCACCCGCATAGGGAGAGAAGGTTGTAGCGAGGTTGCGCATGTCGCTGCATGTCGCTGCCCCCATTCCATTTTCTTGCTTGTGGAAGCCTGGTGTCACGCACGCCCAAAGGGTCGTTTGGAACGAGATACTGACTTCCCACGCGGGGTGCGTTGAAGATTTCATCACCTAAGATTGAGCCTCAGCAAAGCCCAGAGAGCCGAGCAGGCTCATCAGACGACTTGGGTCCACGGAGGGATACACCGTGTGTGCTTTGCCTTGGGTTCTGCGGGTCCTCGCACGCAAGTTTCGAAGCACGAGCATCAGGACAGGTTGATCAGGGCTCCTTAAATGATCTCCATTTTGCAACCATTTTTGAAACACGGCTTTTTCCACCCAAACAAAGGGAAACCGCCATTTACAAGGCAATGTTCAGGTGTATAATGCAAGGATCCCTGTTGATCAAGTTTGATTGGAACCGCCGCGGGGTGCGCAACGTGAGGGGCTTGCTTGACTCATGCGCCTCCCTCCCTGGTGCAGTTGGCCAAGCCTCACTGGTTTCAAGCTGTCCTGATCTGACGTGTAGCTTACTGCATCTGAGTCACGACTGGCTTTAAACATTCGTCAAAGAACCTGGGCGCATGCGACATCTTTCTTCTCAGTTGTTCAAAGCCGACCTTTTGACCTTTTGGTTTTCCCTGTTTGGTTTATTTTTAGTAGGGGTTCAAAAGGTTAACCTTTTACTGATGGGTCCTTTGGGCAAGTGAGTCTTCTTTGGTGTGAGGATTGAAACCAGCGGCAAAGCCCATTTGACCTCGCGGATTCAGCTGGAACACCAGCAAGTCAGGCATTCCCTGCCCCCAGCCGCCTCTTGTTTCCAGTCGCTTTGAAGCTCTGGGGGTTTGAGGGCCCGCCGTCCCTACCTGCCATTTGAGAAGACCATCGAATGATCCGCAGCTTCTGCCTCGTTTCGTTTCCCCAGAGAGGAGGGGAAAAAAAAACTTCAACGCGGCGTCCGGTTTTTGTTTTTCGCCTTTCGGGTCGCACAACTCCATGGCTCTTCGCCCGTTTTCTTTCGCTGTGACGTTCTGAGGGTTCCTGGACTTGGGTGTTGCCAGATTCGCAGCTCTAAACGCGGGTTTCCTCGTGTTTCGGCGGCGCTCAATCTGATTTCCCCACAGCCGACGTTCAGGGGCCTTTGCCATACCCGGACTTAGTTTTTTGGGATCCTCAGATGGGAAAGGCGGAAGCTAGGAATTCTTGGGTTCGCGAGGCGCATTTAGTTTGGGGTCAAGCCTTGGAGTGGGTCTGGAGGGAGGTGGGTTTGGAGGGAGAGGGTCTAACGTCCTTTCGGCTCTCGCTTGCACGCGGTATGGTGGGAAAAAACGACGCCCCTGGGCCCCCCTGCCCAAATGTGGCCTAATGTTGGTGCCAAGGCCTTCAGAAAGTACAGATCTCAGGGGAACAACTTCTTTTTGAAGCAAACAACGGTTACACAACATTCTGGAGCCAACCGCAAAAAGGGTAGCTCCCCCAAAAAGGCGCCCAATTGGCGAAACCGCCTGGGCAGCTGAAGCAACCACAAGGCCATGGCTGAGACTACGCCTCTGATCAACCAGCCGGGGGCGGACATCTCGGCGATCTCGGACAAGGAGGTGCGACACGGCGGCTTGGCGTTTCCGTGGCTTTGCAGCCATTTGTTTGCCGGGAAATTGAATTTGAAGGACTCCGGGGGAACTGGGGGCAGTGGTGTTTCCAGCGACCTTTTCTGTAATAAACCCCAGATGTGTCGCAGTCACGGAGATGGCACACTTTGGTAATGTTGGTATCAAAGAAAGGCTTTCTCACGAGCATGCTTCCAGGCCCTAGGAGGCAAGAAAGAGAGACACACGTCACCCTTCACACCTCAGGTCACCAGGTGTTTGGCTATTCTCTGTTTTTTGTTTGGCTTCTGTGGTGGTTTTTGGATTTGGATTTGAGCCCCTGGTTCCTGTAGAGGGTAAAAGGGAAACTGCCCTGAACCACCAAACCAGCAATCCAAACCACCAATTAGGGAAGCTGAGTCAGGAGTTCGGGGCCAGGAACTTCCGCTCCGGACATTTTCAGGAGGGCCCTAAACCAATGCAAATCGCTGCCAACGCCCCGTGGCAACGAGCGGGTTCTATTATTCCCAAACTTGCATTGAAGTTGGGGAGAACATGATGCCCTATGTACAGTATGTTGTTTTGTTGTTCATGGCCACTGCGCAAAACACCAACTTTGAAGGTCGAACACGACAAGGTGGGCCAAAGTTCCAGGGTTCACTTTCAAACACAAGGCCGGCCGAAGCGGCTTTTTTTCTCGCCTTTTCGGCATGAGTGGTGTTGGCTCTTATTTTAGAGTCGCCATGTTTAAATAAAAAGAATCCGCGGCATGTTGTCGTTTTTTGCCTTAGGCATTAGTGGTTGGCTTTTATTTTAGAGTCTCATTTTTTGTTTTTTTAATCCCCCAGCAAATCCCCAGCAAAGGACACTCCTTTTGGGGGTAGTTGCTTTTGGGGCCCCATGTTCATGCGAAGGGATGTGCAGGGACCTTTTTAGCAAGACTTGGCAAGTTGATGTTGGACCGCTTCACGCGGCCGGCCGGAGCCGAAATACCGTTGAGGTGCAGGCCCCCCAGAGAAAAAAAAAAAACAAAACAAGCTTTCATTGAGCAGTGATTAAGCCTTACATTGGCAACTTACAGCAAGGCCCCAGATAGACCTGTGTAAGCATGGTAGCTTGTAATGCCAACAGCCGACGCCCTGCTCAATGGGGTCTTGTGACCCAGCTTGGTAGAGAGTACCACTTCTTCATTTGGCTTATTGCTTTTGTAGCCACGGGGGCAGAACGAGAAGCTCATTTCATTTGGCTTCGGGTCTCTTGATCAGAGAGCAGTTCGCATGTTTGCTGAAAGTTGGGCAAAGGCTTCCCCGAGGGGTGTCTCGGAGCCTGAACATGTTTTGTCAAAGAAGGCACCAGGCCAAAATAAGTCCCAGACACCCGGTGCTTCTCCTTCCTCTTGTTGGGTGGAGGTGGGCTCCTTTAAAAACCCTCCCGGAGAAAAAAAAAAAAAAGTGCACTGGGGGTATTTTGCCGATTCGTAGCCATCCGGAAGTCCATGAGACGGGCCGACGGGCCGACATCCGCTCCAGCTGAGCTGAGGCTTCATTCGAAAAGTCTACGGCATCTTGGGGTGCCAGCTCCTGCTGACCACACTCATCGCAGGCGCTTTTTTGGCAGCCGACCGTGTTGTTCTTTTAGTTTTGGACAGGTCTGCCAAAATAGGAAGGCCGAAAGCTGGTGGTTTTCCTTCTGCCTTTTGGTTGGCGTGTTTTTACGGGCAGTATTTTCCTTTTTATCAAAGGATGGTGTTCCTTTCGGTTGCCCAAGCCAAAAACGCAGTCCGTGTTGACGGCTGCTGGTAGGCTCAAATCTGGGGTCAAGAGAAAGTTTGTTTCAAGGGCTCTGGAGTCTTTGCACCGTTCTTGGCAAGTTTTTGGACTTTTGATTTTGGTTCGGATTGTTTTTAGAAGGGGGCGGCAAAAAGCAGAATTGTTTGCTACCAAGCAAAGGTTGTGAAGGTCGGGCTAGGGTTTCTCCCTTGCCCAAAAGTCTGCGGGGAATTGGTTTCGCCGCCGCTGCCAAATCCCAGAGTGCTCAACCACCTCGTTGCTCAGTTTCATGGTGCAGCGCGCACACGCAGAGGAGGGTAAATCTGCCAACAGGCAGTTGGGGGCCTGATGGTTGTTTTCTGAGCTAAGAGCGGCCAGTCAAGTCTGCCCTTCCACCAAAAAAAACCGGGGTGGCTTGAGCTGTACGAATGCTTGCCAACTAGCTAATGCCAACCCAAGCTGCTAACTCTTGATGTGGCGTCAAGTAGCAACCCGTATCTCTTTGTTACGCGCTTCGTATAACAAAGTTGTTGCCACAAGGCTGCAGCATGCCGATCCCGCATTTATTGCCAGGAAACGTCAGTCGACGCTACATCTCTTGCGCGTGTCTCCAAGGGAAGCCACCAAAAAATATGCTGGGTTATGCCAGGTTCTTGTACCGGATCCTAGCTTTGCCGGGTGGGGCCTTTTGTTTTGGGGTGCCAAATCGCCCACACCGTGCAACTTCCGCATGTATACGAAACAGGAAATCAGAAGGGGATGGTTGAAGTTGTAGTTGTTCAAGACCCGCATTTCTTGGTGGCTCCCAGCCATCCCAGATTTGCCAGAGTCGGCTTGTGCAGGCCTCATTACCATCTATGGTGCCAACCTTGCTGTGAGCTCAGTGAGGCGATAAACGGCGGTTAAAGATCGAAGTGGTCAAGTAAGAAGGCATGTTAAATGTGCCTTGAGAGGAAGTGCAGTGGAGGCTGCGCGCACACAGGAGCGGCAGCAGCAGCAGCAGCAGCAGCGGCAGCACTTTCAAAACACCAGAAAGAACCGACCTTTTGACCTTTGAGTTCCCGTGTTTGGTCTATGTTCAGTCATGACCCCAAGAGGTTATCACCTTTTAGTTGCTGGGGCAAGGGGCATCTGAGCCAGACGTTGTTCCTTTGGCGGTTCCGGCACACCGAGGTCGTGCACAGCCCGGGGACCGTCATGACCCTCATCGTTCTCTCCACCGCACGGGGCCCCAACCTTCGAGCCTGGGAGGTGGGGAGAGCCATAGCTGGTAAGGGAGCGGTTCGGCGGTTCGGGCTCGGAGCTAGCGACGCGGTATCCCAAAACGGGCCTTTGAACCAGGGGGCCTCTTTTTTTGTTTTTCCTTTTTTTCCTTTGGGAGGGAACCGATTTCTGTAAGGACATGGCGGCATGTAAGGTTTGAACATTGTGAATACGGCAAGTGGTCGGCCATGGAACCACACAATTTCACGGTTTTGTTGGGAAGATGCACTTTTTGAGTGTCGAATTGTTTAGCCCCTGTTACTGAGAACCAGCAAGTTCGGGGCAGCTGACACACCACATCATGCGCAACGCCTGCCGAAGCGGTCCGAAAACATGGCACCACCCGCTTCAGCGCTTGTTGGTTCGTGGGGAGAAGGACGCCAAAAAAGAAGAAGAACCAAGCAGACCCGGGCAAAGCTGGTGAGCCACCTCCGGGAGAAAAAACTGGTCAAAGCCAAGGCAACCTTTGAGGAGGCCATGCTATCTTCCGTTTGCAAAGGAAGATTTGTCAGTTTTAATGGGGATCTGTCACTGCTGGAAATATGTTCTCATTTCTTCCAGGGGGGGGAAAAAGCAAATGGTATGCTTCATACGCCGTTTCGCCAGACCGGTTCTTTACCCAGGTGGCAAGGCCCGCAAAAGCGCGCCGCACACTTGCGCCACCGCGAGCCGAGGCCATGTCCATTGGCCGGGCGCCGAGGGGTCCGCCAATCCTCTCCGGTACAACGGTGTCATGGAAAGGGGAAAATGTGGGAACCCGTTAAAGCGCCAGTCCTGGGGATGGGAATTCCAGGTTGGTTGGCTCTGTGTGTCATTTTCCGGGTTTGATATGTCAGCTTTCGTCGTTGCCGGCTCTTCAGGGTGTTTCCGTGCCTTTTTCACGGTGTTTGCCTCTGTTCTAGTTGTTTCAATTTCCCGTTGGCTGCAAGGGGTGCTGTCAACATGCCAGAACGAGCCCAGACCACACCCTACGTTTTGAATTGGCACACTTTGAAGAACAGACGATGCGCCCAGCGCATCAGGACGCCACATATTTCGTACCTGATCCAGGGGCAGTCAATGCAGGCTAACTAGATCCAACTACATCTTTCAAATCCTCAACCTCCAGAAGCATTGGTCTGTGTGGTGTATTGTTGGCACTGGTCTTGTTAGCTTGATTCCATGTTTCGCGCTGTTTCCCCAGCAGCTGAAAGCCATGCGGCGCTTGCCCAGCCAAGCTCCGGAGTGGTCCGGAGCTTCTCTGCAGGGTTTCAAGTTCTAGGGGCTGCTGGGGGTTGTGGAGGGTTCGGAAGGTTCCATGGACCGAGCGGTTGCTGGATAGAAATTGTTCTGCACATGAAGTGGTCGCTGAAGCTCTGAGCAACCCACAAAGGTCCTGTGAAACTGATGCTAAACCCAAGTTGCCCTAAACAAGGCTCATGTCACGTTGTTGGGAAGCATGTTTCCAATTTTTGCTTCTTGTGGTTTAGTGGTTGAAATCCAACCACTTAGCTGCTATTTTTGTTTTGATCATTTTTGCTCCCCTAACCCGACGTCAACCATGCAAACAAGGCGAACGGCCTGTCACGTATTGGACGGTCAAGACTGCAAGTGGACCTTTTGCCCTCGCGGGTTTCATCCGCAGCCTTTGGGGCAGAGTCGATCTTCTTGGGTCTTGCCCCGGCGTTGGGGAAGGAAACCAACTTACAGATCAAGGTCAAATGTTGGGTAAGCAGGGCGACCTGTTCGCCTCGTGGTTTCCATTTGGCCCATCTTTGGTCAAGGTCCCAGAGGGTTAACCTCTAATTGTCAAGTCCTTGTGGGCAAGGTACCGCCCAAGAAAACATAGCCTCCCATTCTTTTGGATTCCGGGGTGTCTGGTCAGGCTTTGACAGGGTGAAGTGCTTGTGACGGAAGGTGCAAAAGGTTGGGAGTTAGGCGTAGCTTGTTTTTGTGGAGTGCGGAGGGCACCCTCTTCAAAGTGACCAAGTCATAGGCACGGCCCATAAAGTAGATCACTTTGGAATCCACGGGAAGGCCTTTGCTGCTACCCCCCGGATTGAGCAGAACCTGTGGTTGATTTTGATAGGGGTCCTGGTGTCCCCTTTCTCATTAACAGCCTTCCATTTGCTTAAGAGTGTTTTTTGTTTATTTTCCATTGTTGGTTTCGAAGAGAGCCTCTCACGACTACTGGACATAACTTCTTCTTTCTTTTTTGTTTAACCAGGGGGCGAAAACGCCAACGGAAGCAGCACGGGTCCGAGGCGTGCTTTGTACCTTCATGTGCTGCCCGGACACCATGCGGAACAGCCCCACCAACTACCTGCTGCCACCCAGCGGCAAGAGTGCAGGAGCCACCAGTCACGAACAAGGGATGCCTTTTTGGGTGGGGTTGGGGAGGTCTGGGCTTCCAGCCACGAAAGGGGTGCTGATTTTCTTTTTTTTGGGGTGTGGAGTGGGGGGGGGGGGGGCGGTGGGGGGGGTGGGGGTGGGAGGGGTCCCGTTTTTTTTTTGGCCCCTGAGCATGCGGCAAATGCGAGGGGGCACCTGTGTTGCGTCGTTGAGGACTCAGCTCAAGGGATATTTCAGTTCGGGGGAAGTAAAGAGGGGAAAGGCCAGAAGGCAACTGCAAAGCTCTTGCTAAGTTGACGCGGGCGCCATTTCGGGGCAAGGATCCTTGCAGAAAGCATGGGTGAGAAGGGATCGACCTGGAATGTTGGGACGAAACTCTCTGCAAATAGATGGGTTGCGCACCCCGTTTCCAGATTTCACAGTGGCCAGCTTGTTACTGGGGCGGTCCGAAGAATGGAGTCCAGCATTGGCAAGCAAGCTGCTTGAGGAAATGCATGCGAGTTGTTGTGCGTGAAGATTGCCCTCCGTGCGTGAAGATTGCCCTCCTGGCATGACCATGGGTGTCCTTTTTGGTTGTTTTGCTAGAACAAAATTGATGGCGATTCTGGCTTTTTTTGGGTTTCATCATCTACCGGGGAAACCCATCTATTTCCCTTAAACGGACACCTATGTGCCTGTAAGAGCGTCGCGTAGCCAGACAGGGGCGGCCACCGTGCGCACAGTTGCTGCTGAGCAGCACGCAGTGTTTAGAGTTCATCCCCTTGCCCTTGCTCTCGCGGCGAGTTCCATTTGGTTAAGAGTTGTTTTTTAATCTTCCCCTCTCGGTTTTTGAAGGACTGGACATATTTGTTTCTTCTTTTCCAGGGGCTTAAGCAAATGGAAGCTTTGTTTGAAGGGGGTCTTGCAATCACTTGAACACGCTGACCCCTCAACATGTTCACTTTACCGGGTAGGCAAACAGACGAGCTCTCAATCTTATCTTCCGTTTGCTGAAAAGAAAATTGCCAATGTTCCGCTGTTGGATGTTCATTTGTTCCAGGGAGCAAAAATGCAAATGGAAGTTCCTGATCTTGACTGCGATTGGGTAACGGGTCTTTAGCTATTTTTTCCCTTTGGGTTCAAATCATTGGGGTCTTCCATATTAAGCCCACACAAAGTGAGCCACTTTATGCCAGACCGATTCTTCCAGTTGCTTAATAATATGTTTCTATTTTCCCTTGTTAATTTTAACAGGAATTTATCACTACTGGACATATGTTTCTTTTTTCATTTGGGTCTGAACCAAATCTCAGTTGTTCAGTGGCACCAATTATGTTTCCCCTTTTTTCTGGTGGCCCCACTAAAAATGGTCCAAGCCCCAAAAAGAAGTGGTTCCCTTTTTTCCAGGGTCACTGAACAACTAAGAAATGGAAGGATTGCGTGGCTTCCGAATTTTCATTCTCCGATTTGTTGGAATTCGAGGCTCACGGCTTTCACCGTGGCCGAGTCCGTGCTGGTTGGCAGCTCGAAGAAAACAAATCGATAAGAAAAATGACTTTCGCCTCGACATGGTTCTGCTTGCTTTGTCTGTGGTTTCCGCCTTGTTTGCCTTTTGTTGTTTCTTTTGTTTGTTTGTTTTGTTTGTTGCGTTTTCCTTCGATTCTCTATTTCGTGTCGGGGAGATGTGTTTGGATGCGGGGCCCTTGGGATAGTTGCAATGTTTGAAGGCTTGGCTTCACCCTCTTCGAATGAGCCCCTTCCTTACCCGAAATGACCCCAGAACCTAGAGCTCATACAAAAGGAATGTGTGGGTTATGTGGCCTAATGCCCCTCTTCATATCTCATAAAGGATTGCGCTGATTTTGGGTACTTGAGGCCTTAGAGTTTTGGAGAGCACCGGCAAACAGAGGTCTTGGAACCCTGGATTCACAACGCTTTCCGCTAATAGGGAGTGTCACCCACAAAAGTAAAGGATTTCCACTACAATGGGACGCCACATGATAACCAACCAAAGTTTCACAGGGTTCACATCACGCTCGCGGCAATTCACCAAGACCTCAGGAGTTTCATTCAAGGGACCTTCATCATGCGCGAGCTATCCGGAGCTCGCAGTACCCCCGTAGAGGTAAGCTCGCTTGTTCACTGGCGAGGCTGCACAAACTCCTTCCAAATGAAACAGACGGCATTTCATAGGCTCACCACGGCTGACCCAATGGTGCAAGGAAATGTGGTGGAAAGCATCACCCCTGGCACACCCCTCCCCCCCGAAGGCCAGGCAATCTGTGGAAGCCTCTCAACTCAGAACCTTGCCCAGAAAGGTGTTTCGCCTTTTCGGGTTTAGCGGGGGCTCCCAGCCATCCGGTTCCTTCGGGTTTTTAGCCTTAGGGTTTAGTGGGGGTTCCCGGTTTGAGCCTTTTTGGAATTTAGTGGGGGTTCCCAGCCAGCCGGTTCTTTAGGCTTTGAGCCTTAGGGTTTAGTGGGGGTTCCCGGCCATCCGGTTCCTTCGGGTTTGAGCCTTAGGATTTAGTGGGGGTTCCCAGCCATCGAAACAAAGATCAGCATTCAAAGAAAACTACATTGAACCCATATTGTAAAACAATCTAGACGTGTGGTTAATATCAACTGATCATGGAAAATCAAGCTCTCTAAAAAGCCACTTCTTCTTTTTCAAACACAAACAGTGTAAGCAAACATTGCTCAATTAAAAACTACAATGCTTAATTAAGCATAAACCAAGCCTAAAACATGTTTGCTTTAAACAACAAAAACATAGCTTTTTGAAAGGGAAACATGTTTCATTAAGCATTCTTGTTAAGCAAGGTTCACTTAATTATTAATCAAGCACTTCTGGGGGCTCCGGTTGCTTGGGGTGTTGGCCTTAGGGTTTAGTGGGGGTTCCCAGCCATTCGGTTCCTTAGGGTTTTAGCCTTAGGGTTCAGTGGGGGGTTCCAAACCATCCGGTTCCTTAGGGTTTGAGCCTTAGGGTTTAGTGGGGGTTCCCAGCCATTCGGTTCCTTAGGGTTTTAGCCTTAGGGTTTAGTCGGGGTTCCCGGCCATTCGGTTCCTTAGGGTTTTAGCCTTAGGGTTTAGTGGGGGTTCCCAGCCATCTGGTTCCTTAGGGTTTGAGCCTTAGGGTTTAGTGGGGGGTCCCGGCCATCCGGTTCCTTAGGGTTTTAGCCTTAGGGTTTAGTGGGGGTTCCCGGTCATCCGGTTCCTTCGGGTTTGAGCCTTTTTGGGTTTTAGTGGGGTTCCCAGCCATCCGTTTCCTTAGGGTTTTAGCCTTAGGGTTTAGTGGGGGTTCCCGGCCATCCGGTTCCTTCGCGTTTGAGCCTTTTTTGGGTTTAGTGGGGTTCCCAGCCATCCGGTTCCTTAGGGTTTTAGCCTTAGGGTTTAGTGGGGGTTCCCGGCCATCCGGTTCCTTAGGGTTTGAGCGTTTGGGGTTTAGTGGGGGTTCCCAGCCATCCGGTTCCTTAGGGTTTGAGCCTTAGGGTTTAGTGGGGGTTCCCAGCCATCCGGTTCCTTAGGGTTTGAGCCTTAGGGTTTAGTGGGGGTTCCCAGCCATTCGGTTCCTTAGGGTTTGAGCGCTTGGCGTTTAGTGGGGGTTCCCGGCCATCTGGTTCTTTCAGGTTTGAGCCTTAGGGTTTAGTGGGGGTTCCCAGCCATTCGGTTCCTTCGGGTTTTAGCCTTAGGGTTTAGTGGGGGTTCCCCCAGCCATCCGGTTGGGGTTTTAGCCGTTTAGTTTTCCGCATGTAACCCACGAAAAGTCCGTCACTTTTTCCGGGGGACCTGAGGGAAGCAACCAGTTTTTCTGATGGGATCTATAGGCCCCGAAGGCCACTGTTGGACCTTTGAATCCGCATATGTTTGCCTTTTTCTGAGCCTCGCAGCAAATGCGGACAACAGTTGCCCGCGCGGGAGATTTATTTTGCGGGGCCTTCCTGCCTTCCTCTGGTCAACTCCTTTTGGTTGCGTGTGTGTTGTGGAAATGGGTTGCTTGCCACTCATGAAACGTCACGTAAACGGCACATGTGTTTAGGCTCAGGCCTGTTTTGAGTAGAGGGGGGCACTCTCGCGGCGATGGAGTGGCCTGAGCCGTGGTCCAGGCTAGCGGCGTGCGGCTGGACCACGGCCAGGCTCGGAACACTGGACGACCTGCCGAAGAGGGGCCTTCGCGAGCTCCTGGAGAAGGCCTTTGGGCGTGAAGCCGCGCGGAGGAGGAGCTGGAGGAGTTCTACAAGAAGGTCAAAGAGTGCGGGAGCACCGGCAGGATCCAGTGGGGGGTGGAAGGCCGGTCAGGCGGGTTGGACTGCTTCAAGCGGGCTAGGACCTTCCGGCAGGAGATGGTGGCGGAGGTCGTGGATCTTGAGGCGCTGCCCTGCAGGAAGGGCAAAGCTCCCTTGGCACGCTGGCCCTGCCGGCTCAGCAGGCTGGTGGGGCGAGCTGGAGACAACATGGACCTGCGAGATCGGGCCGAGAGATCGGAAAGGACGAGGTGGACGGTGATGCTCAAGAGGATCATCGTGGAGTCGGAGCTGCCGGCTGCGGAGGGGTGGAACGCGGACCGGACGGGACGGCCTGGCACCGGATCGGGAAAGGGAGGAGATCCACCACTTTGCGGAAGCACGTCAAGACCTGGCGGCACGTTGCTACGTGGCTGTATAGCACCTTCAATGTGCCATGGCCGCGGACCTTCGAGCAGTTCATCGAGTACGTCATGCATCGGGTGGCCGAGCCATGCGGCAAGAGCATCCCCACAAGTTTGATGAAGACCCTCATGTTCATCGAGGTGGCTGGGGAGGTGCCGGAGAAGGAAAGGCTCTGCAAGCGCCCTGCGCTGCAGAACACCCTGGAGGAGGTCAACCTGGAGTTGGGCAGCTTGGATTTGCGAGGACGGCGGCAGGCTGTGCAGATCCCGGTAGAGATCATCAGGGCCCTGGAGAGATACGTGATGACGGAGGGGGTGCCCAGATACCCCCGGGCCTATGCCTGGTTTCGGTTGGTAAAGCTCTGGGGGGGCTGCGCTTCTTGGACACGCAGGGAATGCCCTTCAGCAAGCTGGAGATGAGTGGCCGTGGTCTTCGGGGTGTTCTGGAGAGGACCAAGACCACCGGAGCGGGGAAGAAGGTCGAGATCCAGCACGTCTTCATCTCGGTGGAGGCATGGCTGGAGGAGCCCAGGTGGCTTGGGGTTGGCTACCAGCTGTGGAAAACCATGAGCGAGGAGGCAGGCTTGTTCAATCGGGACTTCTTTCTGGCCTTGCCCAACTGCGAGGGCACCGGCCTCATCGGGGCCATGGGCAAGAACTACCACGCGTCGCAGATGAGTCAGGCCTTGCTGGGCGAGCTTGTGATGAGCCAGCGGAAGCAGGATGAGTTAGAAGGGGTAGGACGGCCTGGAGGGTTCTGCTTTGCCAGGGCGCGGGTACTGTTTGGTCGGAGCATTCCGAAAGAGCAACCTTGAGGTCTTGGGCGGCTTCGCTGGGAGTCGACGACTATGTGGCCAAGCCATCAGGGGCAACGTGGAGAAGGCACAGAAGATGATGGCCGAGGAGATCCGGAACAACTTGGGAGGCCCAGACAAGCTGGACGAGGAGTCCATCTTGGAGAAGGTCGTGGAGAAGCTGGCGGTGCAAGAGGTGGACGCTAACGATGTGGAGGACCAGAGGCTGAGGCTGACTAGCTTCCAGGGGGGCATCTTCGCGAGCATCCTCGGGAAGGACAGCTGGCAGGCGTCGGAGAAGGGGAGAAGGATCCGCTGGAGGTCGTCGAGGTGGAAGACGGCGACGAGGGGGGCAGGAATGAAGAGACCGCCAGCGAGCCAGATCGGACGCCGGAGGGTTACAAGAGCCGGTACTTCGTGAGTCTGGTAGGGAGATCGCAGAGGAGGACACTCCACCGGGGGGAGAGTGTCATCGTGTTCCGGGGGTGCACTACAAGCGGTTTGAGGACTTGGGCGAGAACCTACCCCCGGAGGGCATGTACCACCGGGCGCGCAAAGAGTGCTTCCCTCGGGGTGTCGAGGCTGGCGACGAGTCGGGGGCTACCGAGGACAGCGAGGTGTCATCCTCGATTTCGGCATCCACGGAGTCGCTGGACTAGCCTGTTTCACCCGTTTTCAGTTCCACCCAAACCAAAGGGGTCGGCCGGAAAAGGACAGGCGCGGGGCCAACAGTTTGGGAAAGGGGGGGCAGGAAGGGTGAGGTTGAGGTGCAACCTCACTTGCAGGCGCATGAGGGATCGGGCAAGCTGTCATGCGTCAGGGAGGTCGGGTCGGAGTGATAGTAGCATGCAAGAGCGGCTCTTGATTGAAGTCTGTTAGCAAGGGCCGGGACATGGGGAGCCACAAGGATCAGTGGGTACCAGCATGGATGCTGCTACCTCTCGGCTAGAGCCGGTAAAGGAAAGGGGTCATGGCCGGCGCGGTTGTGCTGGATGCGGCGCAGCAGGCAGCTATCGGGACCCTGGACCCCGACTTCGGTGGCCTGCTGGACATCAAGGAGGTGCCGCCAGATGTGCAGGTGGCGTTGGCAGCAGCAAGGGTAAGGACAGTCTGCCGGTTCGCGGTGCTGGCTGACGACCGGTGCGGCATCCGGGATTTCTGCCGGAGGACACTCAACATCGACCCAGATGCAGCCGGCGGAGACGTGAACATTGCGGCGGTGGTTGACGCATGGGAAGCAGCGAGGGTGCGGGTGGAAACGCGCAACAAGGTCGAGGCCGAGGCTACCGTGTCTAGCATGCCCAAGGTGGTCTCACGGACAGAGCATGCGGCGCTGAGGTCCAAGTACGAGGACACCTACCAGAAAATGGAGGACAGGGTCACACCGGCGCCCAGCACCCTCGAGAACCTGTTCGACCAGATCGAGCAGGGCGAGTGGCGGTTCATGCACCTCACCGAGTTCGTCAGCAGGGAGGACGCGGATGTGGCACCAGTCGGAGCGGTCATCGACCACAGCACGGGCACGATCAAGGTGAAGAAGGGGGCGGTGCAGAACTCGCGGCCATCGGGGCCGGAAGAGCTGCGGGTTAGGTTGGATCTCGTGGCCAACGCCATCCTGATGTGCGCATTTCGCTACCCGAACAAGGCGGCATTCCAGCGGATCACGCCCAACATCTTCAGTCGCTACGCCAACCACCTTCTGGGGGAGCACGTCTTCGGTCTCCACAGGAGAGGTGCCGGGGCCCATGCAACCGCGTGCACTGCTGCCGCAAATGCCTGGGGTCACACCCACAGCATCTGTGTCGTCCCAACCCCAACGAAGGGGGAAAGGACGAGGCCTGAGGACCACAGGTGGCTCCGGCTGGGCAAGAGGAGCCGGGGCGCACCTTCAACGTGCTGTACCTCTTCAGCGGCGAGGAAAGGAAGTCATCGACGGGCAGCCAATTGCGAGAGATGGCTTCAAAAGCGGGCTACAAGGTGCTCTTGGAGGAGTGGGACATGCTCAGGAACCCCGACCACGACCTCACAGACGAGGGCAAGCGGCAGGGCATACTGGAGCAGATCAAGGGGGGCAAGTGCGCGGTGATCATTGTCACCCCTCCTTGTGGGACGTGGTCACGGGTGACTTGGGCCAATCACTTCGGACCCAAGCCAGTACAAGACGAAGCAAGGCCTTGGGGGTACCCGTCACTCTCAGAGAAGTTGCAGAAGCGGGCGGATGAAGGTAACATCATGATCGTATTGTTCATCGACATCCTGATGTTGTTGGGCACTACGTGGTGCGACCTGATCGCTCGCCGACCCTACTTCCTGGAGAGCACCCAGAAGACCTTGGCGGACTACACAGCCCTGTCGCTCAGGGCAAATGGGTGAGCCCTGCATCCATTTGGAAGCTGCCGGACCTCCGGAACGCAGCGGAGAAGCTCGGGGGCATGCAGTCCATCGCTCTGCACCAGTGCAACTGGGGGGCCCCGACGCCCAAGCCGACGCGCTTGCTGACAGACCTCCCGCTGCACGCCAGCTTCCTCTACAACCAGTGGCCCCAGCTGGACGGCCAGGGGAGATACTTGGGCCCGCTGCCGAGGCATTGCGGTCACAACCACAAATACGGTCTGGCCAAGCAGCACCCAGAGGAGGCCTTCCGGACTCCGGCAGCATCAACCTACCCGGCAGATATGGATGCGGCCTTGGCAGCGGCTATCAATCAGGTGCTGCTGGAGGCACCACATCTCACCAAGCCCCCTGCGGAAGGGGTGGAAGGGCTTGGCGAGAAGGGGGCGCTCGAGAAGGCAACGATCAAGAACTCCTCGAAGGGCAAGTTCGTGTGGGACGCCATGAAGGAGACGGACGGGGACATCAAGGAGGGCAAGATCAGTGGAGAAAAGGACTTCGAGGTGGAGGGATTTTGGGGAGTAGGGAGGCCTATGCAGGCCTGCTACAAAGGCAAGAAGAGGGGCGTTCACGACGGAGGAGGACTTTGTTCACCGGGAAGATGGAGAGTGGGGGCCAGGAACTTTCCCGAGGGCACCCACTTTTGCGAGATCAGGGAGATCATCAGGAAGTTCTTCAAAGGTTGGCTGAGCCAGGAAAGAGGCCAGGAGACGTTCTGGCAGATGGCAGCGGGCAGGCTCACCGGCTCCCCGTTCGGCAAATTTGTGGATGGCTGCCGGAGGGAGGTGGACGTCAAGCTGGCCTCTCTGGGATGCGAGGTGACTCGGCAGGTGACCGACTGGATCACGGAGATTTAGTACAGGAGGATGGAGGCCCTGCTGAAAGTTGCGGAGGACCCCGCTCATCAGTTCCTCATCCCCTTGGTGGAAACGGGGGTGGACCTGGGTGTGGACGAGGAGATGCCCCGGGTGCCAGCGGTCTTCGAAGCCAAGGTGAGTGGAATCTCGAAGAGGTGGATGGCCCCTTCAAGGAGGTCTGGTGCGAGAACTACGGCTCGGCGGTGGACAACATGGAGGACATTCGGCGGCAAGTGGAGGAAGACATCGAGAGGGGCCATGTGTGATCCGGATGGACAAGCAGGCGGCGGTGGAAAAGTTCGGAGGCAGGTTAGCGGTGGCCTCTTTGGGGGCGGTCCCCAAGGAGTTGGGGTCATCAAAGGTGAGGATCATTCACGACGCAACCCACGAGGTGATGATCAACCACCGGATTCGGGCGAGGGACCGCATGAGGTTCCCGGGGGTGGACGATCTGGAGGCGATGGTCAGGCAGATGAAGGCGGACCAGGCAGCGAACCCGGCAGTCAGGTTGCTCATGAAGTACGATGTCAGCCGTGCCCACAAGTTGGTGCCCGTCAAGGAGCAGGACTGGCCGCTCATGGCCTTCAGCCTGGAGAAGCCGGAAGAGGTCTTCATGCGCACGGTGGGGGGCCTTCGGTTTCGGGTCGGCTGGTGGCAGAGGGTGGCAGCGGCAGTCACCAGATTGGCGCACTACATGTCGGCCGGCGCCTACGAGCTCTATCACCTGCTATTTGCTGACGATGGGCTCCTCGGGGCCCACGGTGCGGACTGCTGGAGGCGGATCCTCTACTGGTTCTTCGTGATGGACGTGGTGGAGGTGCCGATCACCTGGAAGAAGGTTGCTGGAGGAGTTAGGCTGGGCTGGATCGGCTACGAGGCCGACATTCAGCGCTACCTCAAGGCCATAGGAGACAGCAAGGTAGCGTGGGTTCTGGGCTGGATAAAGGAGGTCAAGGACGAGGGCAGCATCCTGGGCAGCCGGATGAGATCAGCGCTGGGACGGCTTTCGTTCATGGCGGGCGCGCTGGTGCAGGTACGCCCCTTCCTGGGGGTGATCTTCGCTTGGACCTCCAGGCTTCAGCCGGGAGGTTTTCATCAGGTGCCGATGGCGGTGCAGATCGTGCTGGAGTTCATCAAAGTGGAGATCACTCGGCGTCCTATGACGGAGCCACGGCCGTTGCCAAAGAAGGTGGGCGAACTCTTTCGGGTGGATGCCAAGGCGGAGGGAGATCCGGTGGTGGTCGGAGAATTCCACCGCGGAGGCACGGTGGTTCTCGCTGAAACTGACACGGAAGACAGCCCCGTGGGCCTACGTGAAGGGCGAGCCGTTCCGCGTGATAGCTAGCCTGGAGCTGATCGCGACCACCATAGCTGTCTGCATCTTCGGGCCAGGATCGCAGTGGAGAGATTCGGTGGGCGAGCTCGTGGTGCAAGGGTTCACCGACAGCCTGGTCAACACGCACGTCATCGACCACTACATGAGCACGGCGTTCCCTCTCTCGGTGGTGCTGATGGAGCTAGCAGTTCAGCTGGGCGACTTGGGCACAACCCTTCAGCTCGGGTGGACACCTCGGGAGCAGAACGAAGAAGCGGACGCGCTCACCAACCTGGACTTCACCCTCTTCAACCCAGACCTGAGGGTGCGGTTGGAGCTGGACGAGTTGGGCTTCAAAGTAATTCCGAAGATCATGGAGGCGGCCATGCAGCTGGACTCGGAGATCAGGCTCGAGAACGATAAGAAGAAGAAGGGCCAGGAGCGCTACGACAAGAACTCGGCCAAGAAGCCCAAGAAGGCGGAGATGAGATGGAAGGAACCATGGTGAGGCAGGGGGAAAGAAAACAAAACAAAAGAGGAGGGTTTCGAGAGAGGTTTCTCTCAGGCTGGCATGCGGTAGGAGGCATGTCAGTCATAGGGAGGCTGTCACTCTCGGGTGTTGTGGCAGCGGGCTCCGTTTTAAGGAAAGCGTTCCAGGGTCGCCCTGCGGAAGGGGAAACTCTTGCCTGGAACGATTTGGTTGGCCTGCCCCATCCACTGACCATGGATGGAGGGGCAGGCCCAACACACCAGGTCGCGCATCCCCCATGGATGAATCAAAGGTGTGTTGGGTGGGAGGGTTGGGAGAAACACACAAATGAGTGAAGTGACGTGGAAATGGGTTGCTTGCCACTCATGAAACGTCACGTAAACGGCACATGTGTTTAGGCTCAGGCCCCTTTGCGCCCCCTGACAGGTTGACGATGTACACATGGCCGTTTTCACCGGAGAATCTTTTTCACTTCCAGGGGGGAAACTCTCCCCTGGAACGATTTGGTTGGCCTGCCCCATCCACTGACCATGGATGGAGGGGCAGGCCCAACACACCAGGTCGCGCATCCCCCATGGATGAATCAAAGGTGTGTTGGGTGGGAGGGTTGGGAGAAACACACAAATGAGTGAAGTGACGTTTTGATTTCTCATGAACCTTGGAACGCCGCTTCTCGTACAAGGGAGGCACACCGCCCATGTTGGCAGTGTGCGCACCGCAAGCGCTGAAGTTTGCTCAGCCGTTTCCGGTGGTTTCTCTTTTTGTCCTGGCGCCTAGGGAGAAAATCAAAGGCCCTTAGCAGTTCGTAGACGGGGCTTCTGAGAGCTATCCAGTGGAGGGGTCCCAATGTGCACCGGACCGGGCTGCATGAAGAGGGGGCTGAGGCTTCATTTGCGTGCAGTACACCGTCCAGTCTGTGCTCGTAACCCTCGCGATCACCGTGCCTCGGCACGGAGTGCGACAGTCGTTGACCGCTGGCGGATATTCATCCTTAGTGCTGCCCACGCAGATTGATGTGACCATGATGTGACCCCCTCGCTTCGGTCCCTGCCGTAGCCAAACGAACACTGATGTGACTAAAGTGTATGACTGAAACATGCATGCCCATGTGTGTACGTATTGTGTGTGGTTGTGTGGCGTGGTGTGGTGTGACCGTGGCGTGGCGTGGCGTGGCGTGGCGTGGCGTGGCGTGGCGTGGCGTGGCGTGGCGTGGCGTGGCGTGGCGTGGCCGTGCGTGGTGTGCTGTGCTGTGCTGTGCTGTGCTGTGCTGTGCTGTGCTGTGCTGTGCTGTGCTGTGCTGTGCTGTGCTGTGCTGTGCTGTGCTGTGCTGTGCTGTGCTGTGCTGTGCTGTGCTGTGCTGTGCTGTGCTGTGCTGTGCTGTGCTGGCGTGGTGGGTGTGTGGCTGTCTTTGTGTGAGTTCGCGCGCGGCGCGTGTGTGTGTGTGTGTGTGTGTCTTTGCGTGCGTATTTGGCACGCCTTGCTATTCATGTGAACCTGTAGAGGTAGTTCCCGCGCCCTCTCTTAGACTGCTGCTGACGAACCCAGAGACCGCGGTGAAAGATGATAGTCATTCGCACATCGGCCAAGCGCGCACCTGTGAACCAGCTCGGATACAGGGGTCTTGCAGGGCAGCCCTTGTTTTTCAGTTTTTGTGTCGGCTGTATACAAGCAAGGCGTCTTAAAGCATTTCTTTGTTTAGAACAAAAACTCCCTCCAGGAAAGCATGGGGCATGAAACAATTGCATTTGATTTGTTTTGGGTGTGTCTCTCAAATTTTAGTAGGGTGGTTGGTTTCATATTGGTTTCGCGCACCCATCCAACAAGGGACCCCTGCGCAGGCCGCGGTGGTGCTGACACTCACCCTCTTCGCCTTTCAGACGAAGCATCCCGGATACGAAATATATGTTGGCCTATTTCATGCGGAGCGTCTTTAACCAATGGGACACAACGAGCAAAAATAAGCCATGAGGTAGTTCCTTGACTTGATATAGGCAGATCGCAGCGTTTCCGGGCTGCGGGAAGTGCTTCCACTGGTTTGGTGGGGTTGCCAATGGTTGCAAATCAAACCCCTCGGGGTTGGGTTTGTGGGCCCATCCAAGTGGTGTGTCCAGTTCGGTGTGAAATTGGGAGATGGAACGTCCCTCTTGGCAACCCATTACACCCGTTTCCACCTTCAATCGATCAACAGTTTCGTGTGATTTTCCGGCGAGTTGAAAGGAGTTTGGCAGGCGAGAGGAGCATGGGCTTCCGCCACCAAGAGAAAGCACGCAACACGGCAACCGACGACACTTGAACACAAATTGTTCACCCATACATGTCAGGGCGCTCAATTTGAATCCGCTTTCTCTGGCGTGCCTCCGCTAGTTTCAGTGCCCAGACGGCCCCGCGGACGTGTGACCTTGGGCTCATGGCAAGCCAATTGCGCTACTACCTGACCTTCATCGACGAAGAGCTGCCGCAACCGCCAAATGCCCGCAGCTTGAAGCTCACTGTGACGCATGCTTTTCGGGCTTGAGTCTCGTGTTTTCACAGTTCTTGTTTAGAGTTTGCCTCGTTGGTCCTATTCCGTTTGTTCGGCTGCAAGCAGCCAAGTTGCGCTGCAGGTTGGAATGTTGTTTGGAGCCGGGCGCCAAGAGACTCGCTGACCCAAAGAGTCCCTGGCTTCTAGTTGCTTAAGATGTGTTTCCCCTTGTTGGCTTCCCCCTGGGTCTAGTCCTCCCCCTTGGCCCAAAGGAAGAACTGTGCCACCCACTTGAACTCCGTGGTCGTCGGAACCCTGAAAGTGTTCCAATCAGACCTCCGGCTGGTTCACGTTCTGGTGTTGCGGGTTTTCAGCTTTAGTTCTGCCCGTTGTTTCTTGGGCCTGTTATAGTTTTCGCAAACAATCCCAGGGACCTGTGGGAAGCTTTCCAACTGAGCGATCGGGTATACAATTTGAGTTGTTCAACTACTTGTCCATGATTTAAACGGCTATGATTTTACAGAGGTTGGTTTCCTTGTGGTGTCCCTTTGAAGGGCATCTGAAAACAGATGTCCCAATGTCCATGACCATGACATTATCCGTGAGGCTTCATTTTAACTGGTGCAGGGTTTTTGGCCACAGCCGGGAACCATCTCAAAAGTGTCTGGACAGGGATTCCGACCTAAACCTGGGGTAGACTTAGGATACATTTTACATGTTATCAGTGACTCAAAGGGAAGCAAACAATAAAATATACATTCTATAACTGGGCCTAACTCTAATCATGAAACGACCTTCACCGAATGATTCCTGATTGGAATTCATGCTCGTGCATTGCAATTTGCCCGGTGCTACCCGTTCTCACCTTTTTTGTTGGAGGATTTCTCTTTAAACGCATCCGACAAAACAGGGGGCGCAAAGTATTTTTGCGCATGTCCACTGGGCAGTTGAGACTCATAGTAATTTGCCCAGATGGCACCTGCACAATTCACTGGCTTTGTTTGCGTGGCAGGGGCTCAGACAGTGGAACTGGCTTTCATGGCCAGCTGTGATACTGTTGATGGTTGCGAAATCTTGCGCCTGAACGATTCCGCAGCTCTTAAATGCCAAGAACCGTTATGGTTTCATTCCCATGGTTTCACTTCGTTAGACGATCGCAACCATCCACAGTACGAAGTCCTCCGTTTGTTTTCTTCTTCGTTTTTTTCTTTGAAACTTTGGGTGGACAAATCCATCTCGCACCACCGAAGAAGTTCAAAGGAACCGATTCCCCAACGGAATTACCAACAAACCTTATGGTTTCCAATATGGTTTTATTTCGATGGTGGAATGGATTTCGCAACCATGCGCAGCACCGTGGACGGCCCTTTTTCTGTGTTGCTCACCTAAACCAAGCACAGATACCGTGGTTGAATGACGCGTTGGGCGTCCCTCCCCATCTGAAGTCTTTGGCCAAGGCAGTGCCAGCTGCCCAGCATTTCGGTCCAGGAAGGCGATGAGTGCGGAGTATGGGCTTGAGCAGGCGCAAAGAAGTCAGGCGCGGAAGGCTCAAAACGGGGATGCCCCGTTTGAGCCACCCTCCCCTTCCATTTGCTGATGAGATTGCTTTTTATCTTCCCCTTGTTGGTTTTCTCAGTTGTGCAAAGCCGAGCTTTTATCAACCTTTTGGTTACAATGAACAGATTTTTCGCTTCGTAGCATGTCCGTCGCACTACCAGGGTGCGGACATCCTCACCAAAGCGTGTGTAGACAAGGTGACATGGGGAAGGAATTTGCAGACTTTAGGAATGTTTAATCCAGGATATTTTGGTCCATGTTTAGTCATGGCCCCAAAAGGTTAGCCTTTGATTTCTGGGTCCTTTGGGCAACTGAGTGCCCAACGGATCGCTTACCAGTGGGGACCTACTTGCCTCTAAGCCCGCGCAAAGGGCCGTTTCTTCGTAGGGCGCCTGGCTGAGGCCCATGGTTTTCTCAGGGGGCCCGGCCCCTCTTAGACTCTTGGTGCGGCGTCAAAGGGAAACCCAAAGGAAAGACCGATTTTCTTTTTTGTATGGTCTTGTTTGTTGTCATTTGTTGGTACAACCAAAAGCTTTGTTGTTATCAGCCTTTTTTTCGGACATGGGCCCCTACAAATGCCCAGCAAACCCACAAGAGCCTTTCTTAGACACACCCACAACCTTTTTAGGGGCCTTTTTTTGTTTTTCAGAACCTCCCGCAAAAACGCCCAACGTTTGTTGGCAGGCCGATCCAGGCGTCTCGGGGTTGCGCGATCGAATCGAGGTGGCCCAGCTGCGGGAGAGGGCTGAGAAGCTGAAGGCGAAGCGGGAGACGCAGGACAGCGGACAGCCACGAAAAAAAAGGCGGCTGAAGGACAATTATTCTATATTATTCTAGGGTATCTTTTTCGGTGATTGTCTGGAAACCAAAGAAACCAAAGGTCTAGGGGTTGATTCCAATTCCATTCTTTTCAACCATCGATCTGTTCAACCGGATCCGTTTCCCTGGCTTGTTGATGGTTTTTTGAAAAGAAGGATCTGTGGAAAGAATGGGGAAGGTACCCCTAGAATTAAGAGATGTCCCATCCGTTTCCTGCCTGTCTCTTGGTATCTTCGCGCGGTGAAATCCCAAGAGCAGGAAAGAAGGAAATGGGAGTGTTAAGGCCCGGGATACAGCCAACATTTTGCGGCCCCGAGCCACCGGAACCTGGGCGTTAAATGAGATGTACAACATTGATTGGTGTTGTTCGCTCTGCGGGAAGGTTGCTCGTAGTGGGAACATTTTTAGATTGAAATGTTATTGAGCGTAAACCTTGAGCACAAACAGACAACATGGGAGGGATGCCATTGCGGCTGCTGGGGGGAGTAGTAGTTCCTTCCTGAAGGCTGTTGAGCAAACATGCTGACAGCGAGCAATCTCATCCCCATGATGATGAAGGTCCGCATATGTACTAGTAGGTGTTTCTGTCAGAGCCCTTTTGGGGCCCAACGCTGGAATAGAATAGCCCAAATTGAAACAATATTGAGCTACCGACTCCTCCCTCAAACTGCTATTTTTTGGGGCCCCTTGCCCTCAGTCAGCACATATGCTTCTTTGCTACTGCGGCTATTTCTGCTACTGCTGCTGCTGCCACTACCAGTACCACTACGACTACCGCTGTTACCATTACTTCTACGACTACCACCACCACCACTACTCTCACTCCTCCCACTGCTGCTCCCCCCTCCCTACCCCCACTCCCCCTACCCCTGCCTCGTACTCCTACGCCTACTAGCTTCTACTCCTGCTGCTCTTGCTGCTGCTTTCACGCCGCCGCGACAACGACAACAACAGCGACGACAACAGTTTCTGTCACACTAGGATTGCTGTTGTTTCCATTTGTTTGGCTATCACTCTGTAGCTACTTCTTGCACAGCCACGACGCAACATGCGCGCGTCCAATGTGTACGCGTGAAGCTCCTAAACGCAAATCAGAAACAGTAGGGTCCACACGAGGTTTCGCCAAATTTCTCACACATTGCACATGTCTGCCCCGTAGCCAACAGAGCAGGCACCCAGCTGTGGAAATGCCCTGCGGATAGCTCGTGTAGGCCTGCTTTTCCAAGGCTGTTTGCAAGACGTTGTTCTGCGAGGATCCTTGTGGCTGGATGCTGGTTATATGGGGTTGTCGGAACGGTTTTTCTTTTCAAGAGAAGCTATTTTGGCCTTAGTGTTGCCCTCCGCTTGGTGTAAGGGTTGTTGGCTTACAGGAACGATGGAATGATGAACCGTGTACAGCTTGCGCACAGAATGCGTACAGACTAATCCCAGTGTTCCTAAGACGCTGATAGACTATGTCTGTGCAGATAGGCGGACCCAAAAGATTGCGTTTACCCGTGCGTGGCCCGTGAAAGGTGTATGTGTTGGCTGGGTCCACTTGTAAAGTCAGCCGGGCTTGGAGTTGAAAGCACCATCACAGGCCCGGTGATGCAACACGCATGCCTGCATTCCATTACACTCATATATGGCACATGTCGCACGCATGTGACAAGGTAAGCCTTCATGCTTGCTATGCAACCTGCATGGATATGGACCCCATTGGTCGAGATTACCTTGGCCACATGCAAGTATAACTATGCCGCGATGCGTGGTTCACGCAAGCATTCAAGAAGTCACATGCGCAACAAACTCGTAGCATTACTACACAACAACATGTCTTGGATCGTGTTATGGGCAGGGCTACCGTCTGGGAAGTGGTGATTCAATGTTTGTCGGCTAGCTGCGCTGCATGGGAACTGCAGACGGCTTGAGTTGATTTGACAAATCGAAGATTTTGCGAGAATGACGGAGTTTACCCCTGAAAGACGGAGTGTACCCGTGAAAAAACGTCAATTTGGCCCCCTCCTAGGTCGACGTGCCACTCATGTGGCGTCAGAATGCGGATTCAGCGCCAAGTGGAAAAGTAGCGGCTGTTTTTTCGGCCGCCCTGCGCAAATTTGCCACCTTTCCGGAACCGATTGTGCGATTTGGCTCCGCCGGGGATAGCACAAATCAAAGGTGCCACTCTTGTGTTGACGTGTGACGCAACAAGTTGCCCGAGCAGGCGAGTGCGTTCATTTGATCAGCAATTGCCCCAGATGGTTTCCATTACCCCCAAACCGCAACGCGAGGGAAGCTCGCCGTGGCTACTTGGTAGCTGTGTGTTCCATCAAGCCCCTGGGTCCCAACAGTTTGGCGGCTGAAACCATCCCCAGACTTGCCGTTGGCTGAAGGCCAGGACGGTCTCCTTGTTCCCCCACGACTGTTCCGCAGGACATTTACATCGCGCCAGCGCCGCCTACCATTGGCAGCCGCGGGCACCCACAACTTTGCCGACGCCCGTGCACGCACTTCGCACGCCGCAGTTGTCCACACGGCTCGAAGTGCTCTTTCTGCCACCTGCCCCATGACCATGTCTCCCTAGACAAGCGCATGCGCCGCTCGGTTGTGAAGTGTTTTTTGGTTTTTTTCGCTACTACATCCAGCCAAAACGGGTCCGTGTAAAGAGTGAAAAAACGATGGTAGTTCTACCTAATCATTAGGCCGGCCTTTTCACATACAAACAAAAAGCCTTGCAAAGCAAGAATGGGCAACAAATGATAGCAATTGGTAAGGCATGAGTGGTGCTCTGCTGCCAAAGTGGTCTTTGCGTACGGCTTCTACGCTTGCGAGTGTACTTGAAGGTTGTGACTTTCGGGTCGGGGCTGCCAAAGTGTACTTCGTGTTACACCTGCACTTGAAAGTTGCGACTTTCGAGCCGGAGCTGCCACGTTGTGCTTCACACGCTACACTTGCACAAAAAGGCTGCGACTTCCAAGCCGGATCTGCCAAAGTGTACTTCGAGCACAAACTAAACTTGTACGTCAAATTGCGACTTTCGAGCCGGAGCTGCCAGCGCGCACTTCGCGCTCTACACGTTTGCTTGAAAGTTTCGACGCCCGAGCCTGAGCCGCAAAACACTGCGCAACGACAAGGGGCAAGAGACGACAACACCGAAAAGGATTGAGCAGTTTATCGCACGCTCTTTATAGAGCCCCAAGTGTCAAGTTGACCTGGCATGCTCTGTTGCACTGAGAACCGGCTCAGAGATGGCGCAGGCATCCGGGCTCTTCTTTTTTGTGTTAGGTCTTTTACACTAGCTGGCCTGGCTTATTGAAAAAGCCCATGGTCCCCCCAAAGGGTGTAGATTTCGGCGAAACCGTTTGACGCTGCGTACACCGACTGCCCGGCTGTCCAACTTACAGGCCAACCCTGCAAAGATGCCACTCAAAACAGATCAAGCAAGACCTTCCACGATACCAAGCTGGAGCCTCTCACAGCCTCCGGCCCCAAGCGGACCGGCCCCTAAGACTAAAAGAGTGCAAGCTGGGATCAGCCTTGTCCATCACAGCATGGGGGTCTGAATTTCAGTGGATAGTCCCCCAACGTAAGTTCTTTTGTGCGGTATGATCATACGGTATGAACGGATGATGTGCCAGCTCCCCCACTCGGTATCAAGGGCAGTCATTGATCTCATAATCGGGCTTGGGCCCCACCCAAAATGCTTGGTTTGCTTTTGGCCTCCTTTCAATCAAACCAGGCAAGAGAGACATTTCGCTATATTGGCCCATATGTCATCTCCGGGTGAGGTGGGCTGCTGGCTTCCTGCAGTGAGTCGCTGCTTCTGTGGACATTGCGGCCTTACTTTGCAAGCCACGCCGATCCGGCGGCACTCGTCTTCCAGGAGCTTGGGCTATTTAAATATTTGTTCGAGGCAGTAGAACTCTCCCCCACCTCCCTGTGAAGGTGGGGTGGGGTGGGAGGTGGTTGGGGTGTTTGGGTTGGTTTAGGGTTGGTTTACCATTGGTTTAAAACGGATATGGGCCTGGGCATCAGACCCCCTTCCCCCCAAACACATCCCTTGCCAGCTGCTTCGGGCTTGCAGCTGAGAACATTTCTGGATTGGCGAGCCGGGCAGCCGGGCCGAAGGCAACCTTTCGAGGAAACAATGCATAGCACCTATATGTCAATCGGATATTTCAATTGGTTGGCCGGGCCGGCATTAGCCCTCTGGAACATCCAAAAAAAGGAGAAACCCACC